>JBBYHQ010000022.1:23723743-23733812 GCA_038382645.1 Spergularia azorica
TGTAGAGTCGTGACAATGTGGGTGATGGACGGAAATGAGTTGGAAGCCTTTTCTCTATTACAAGGTCTCAAAAACAGCCCCGTGATGCCACGGGTACAAAAACTAGTTAATAATTAAATCGACTTACAATAACTCTATTTGAGATTTGAGACCAATAAGAGTTTAAAAAGAACTTAAATACAAATAAAGATACTCCACCTAGGTATAAAAAAGTACAGAAAGCCAAAAGTAGGAGCATTGATGATGCACATCAAAGACATTACTTTATCAAAGTGGATCTGGCACAGATTTGGGTGGGGGATCCCTCTGTATTTGGATCTGTCAAATTCTGTCTCTGACATTTTCAGTCATCAAACTTCCAAGACAAGAATATGAACAAACTGTTGTCTTTCTCATTTACTGTTGTGATTCATTGCCAAATCTAGCAAGGTACCCCTCCTACATCCTTCTCTTTTAACTCATCATGTCATGCACTTTTCATCATACTGTTTATTGCTTTATATGGTTTACTCTAATCATCCGATCATCATGGTAATTACTAATTAATGTTGCTTAATGAACAAGACTGAATACATAGGCGGTTTAGTACTCCACAGAAACTTGTAGTATAACTATATATTCTCTTAATTAATCTTTTGAGCTTCTTTTTTTTTTTTTACCTTTTTTCTTCTGGGTATTGGACACTCATTGGGAGAAATCGTTTACAAACACATATTAGGGAGAAAGATTTGATCTTGGGACTTCATATGATCAACTGAATGATCGAACCTTCTCTTCTTTTTGTTGCACTGCTTTACAGTTGTTTTCGTGCATGCATATACGGAGTATGTCTATAGTATTTGATGTGCAGTAAAAGAAATAATACATCCAGCAGTAGACTCAGGTTAACTGGTGTGCAATTTCTGCTGCATCACTGAGTCTAGCTGAGTTTATGCAGCTGAACGTAGATGCAACTTTCAGTCTATTGTGATGGCCAATGAGGATGCCAAAAAGCCATTACTTCCTGCCTCTATTAAGGATGCTGCAATGAAACTTAAAGATGACAGCAACGCCCTAACCAGGAGAAGATTCCATCGTGTCAAGAGTACGCCACAGACACACCATGATCCCTCATCACTCAGGGCTCTAGATTCTAGTAGTCCTCCCCTGGCATCTCCCACTAGTAAACCTGTCTTTCTACATGTCTTCCTTGTTCTGGCCTTGTATCTTGGTGTCGGAACTATCTGCTTTGTGCTAGTTAGGGGTCAGCTGGAAGGAAAGAAAACAACTGATGTTGTTGATGCCCTTTATTTCTGCATTGTCACAATGACAACAGTTGGGTATGGAGATCTCGTCCCTGCGACAACTCTGGCAAAGTTGCTATCCTGCTTGTTTGTTTTCAGTGGTATGGTAATTGTTGGTATAATCCTAAGCCAGGCTGCTGATTACTTTGTTGAGAAAAATGAGGCCTTGATGGCGAAAGCCTTACATCTCAGAGACAAAGCCAGCCCTGCTGAGATCCTCAAAGAAGTTGAAAACAATAAGACTAAGTACAAGTTCATGATGGCCTTGTTCCTCCTCATATTACTCATCACTACTGGCACATTGTTCTTGACCCTGCACGAGGAAATGAGACCCATGGACGCGTTTTATTGTGTTTGCGCCACAATCACCACACTTGGCTATGGAGACCAGAGCTTTGTTACTAAAGGAGGACGGATATTTGCTGTGTTTTGGATTCTGACCAGCACTGTCTGTTTAGCTCAGTTTTTCTTTTACCTCACTGAACTTTATACAGAAAGAAGAAGAAGTTTGGCATTGAAATCGATTCTTGGCCGGAAACTAACCTTTACTGACATTGAAGCAGCTGACCTTGATAATGATAATTCATTGAGGTAACTTAATAATTACCATCATGATCAATATACTGATGATTATTAACTTAACTTGTTTACACCAAATGTGTTTATTTATTGTGCAGTGCTGCAGAGTTTATCTTATACAAGCTGAAAGAGATGGAAAAGATCAATGATGAGGATATATCTGTTCTAATGGAGTGCTTCAGAAAATTAGATGCTGATGAATCAGGAACATTAACCGCGGCTGATGTGATTATTGGAGCCTCTCCATAGTAAAGTGACTGGTGAGGGCTTTCTAACAAAGACATGCTTTACTAGGATTTTTGGCAAATTTCAGAACTAGATTTGTAATATGGTCGGGGAAGCCATGCATGCTACGGTTTTGCAGAGGAAGAATTGAACTTTAACTTATACTGTAGTTAGTGTTGTTAAGGAGTTTGAACTGAGACCATAGTTTCTGTGTAATGCTAATTGATCTCGGTCAGCATGATCTAGGGTGTCGGTTCAGTTAACGACTGTGGTATATGTTCTTTTGTGTACTTATTTTCTCTAAGATAAATGTTGGAAGCTTTTTTTTTTTTTTGACAACGTCAAATGTTGGAAAGTTAATAAAATTTATGGAGTACCAGTAAGCAGGATGTTGGTGAAGATGCAAAAATGGGTAAATACTCAGCAACCTCTACGTTCTTATCATAATTCGCAAACAAAATGCTTTAAAGCAAAGATGAAGAAGGAAGTTATAATCTCTTCTACTAACTTATAAGCCACTTCATTATTATTTAGCACAATTTCAGGCTTCTCTCCCAAACCTAAATTTATAACATGGTTGAACCACTTCTAAGTGGATAACTCAGCATGGTTTAAGCAAGAATTTACTGTATGGTTGTATTCATGAAAGGACCTCCAACAAAAAGAAATATTGAAGAAATGTCCACAAGTTTATGACGATCAACCAACAAATGAATTATGAATGAAGTCATTAATATTATGACCGAAAACTTAGAAACTTCCTATTTTATCAGTCGAATATTGCGAAAAGTTTAAGTCATGGACAGATTTGAAGCGAAAATTAGACGAAACACCCCAGGGTGAGTAGTGAGTAGTGAGTACAGACAAATGTGCCTGTTGTGACTTGTGTGGCACGATGAGGATATCTATACTAGTAACGGTGAGTATCAAAAGAGGGAGGAGTGCAGGCGGAATACAAGGCATATGATGGTGAAGACAAGATTATGAAATGACAAAGATTTTGGACTGACTTAATTAACTTCCTTCCTCTCTTTGCGCTTTATTCCTTTAAAGCATAGAAAACCATACTGTATTATTATAATTTTATAACATCTATTCCTCTCAACTCTCTACTATATAACACATTTTCATGCATGTCTTCCCTTTTTCATTCCATCCTTTATTTTGCAACCGGCTCTTGTTACTTACTCAAGTGTCAACAACAAGCTAGGAAACTATATAATTTCGTTTGGCATACATGGGAGAATTCACTTGTAGTTTCTCTGTGCTTCAACCTGATGCTCTTGTGTATGAGCTTACTCGCTTGCAAAATCTGCTTAAAGGTCTGTATTTCGTCTTTTTGGTCATTTGTTTAATCGGCATACTTCAAAGTTGAATTTTTGTTGATTGCTAAGAGAACATATTTGATGTCAGGGAGAGATAATGAGCTAGGCGCAGCGCAAACTGAGATCAGGGCTTTACGAGCAACTGATGCTCTCAAGGAAAAGGCTTTAGATGAGGTACTTTACTCAACGCAAATGCTGTATGTATTATCCAAGATAATCTCATATTCTGTTCATATCAGAATTTTTTATGTCTTTTTTGTTCTTTTTCTGATTTGGCAGCTTCAATCTAAGTACAAGGAGTTGGATGAGAAACTCAGATTCACAGAACGTGTCATTCAACAGAAGGTATACATATACATAATCCTTTTCTAAATGTTGTTCAGGTTTCACATGAATGCAGGGAATAAAATCAGAGAATGTGATTGTGTATGTAGAACTTCGATACGAAGAAACTAAATGAAGACAAGAAAGAAGCGTTAGCATCACAGTTTGCTTGTGAAGCAGCCCTTAGGAGGCTACATGTCAGCCAAAAGGATGATGATTTTCCACCAATTGAGGCAATTATCGCTCCTCTTGAAGCAGACATCAAAATGTACAAAAACCAGGTACCATGCATTTTGATTCCAGACTACCCTTTAACTTAAAAAGTTGCAGCTGAATCATTCTTTGCAGATTAAAGCTGTTATTCTGTTCTACAGATTTCGTCTTTACTAGAGGATAACAAAGCACTGGAACGTCTTACAAAGTCGAAAGAAGTAGCATTGCTTGAAACTGAGAAAATTTTGAGAAGTGCCCTGGAGAGAGCTTTAATTGTTGAGGATATACATAATCAGAATATAGATTTGAGGAGACAAGTAGAAATCTGTCAGGAAGAGAACAAATTACTCGAAAAGACCAATCGTCAGAAGGTCTTAGAGATTGGAAAGCTAAGTCAATCCATTGAGGAACTTGAGGAAGCTGTTCTGGCTGGTGGAGCTTCTGCTAATGTTATTCGCGACTACAAGCGTCAAATCTCTGAGCTCAATGTATAATAATCTTAACTCTTACTCTCACAATTGATTATAAATGTCTTTCTATGTCTGATGCTATCTGATTACAAGGCCACAGCACCTAGGCTAACTTTGATTGTCGAAATATCAACTTTGCTTGTGCTGGTCTTCAGGAGGAGAAGAGGGTTCTTGAGAGGGAACTTTCACGAGCCAAAGTGTCCGCAAATAGAGTGGCAACTGTTTTGGCTAATGAATGGAAAGATGAATGTGATAAGGTCATGCCTGTCAGGCAATGGCTGGAAGAGCGAAGAGTAATACAGGTAACTATGCTGCACTTTTGGATTGCAGAAAAGACCAATTAGTAATCATAACTAGCAATGACATTGTAATATTTCAGGCGGAGATGCAGCGTTTGAAAGACAAGCTAGCTGTGACTGAAAGAACTGCTAAGGCAGAAGCACAGCTCAAGGTGCAGTCATGCTTGTTTTGCATTATGCATTCACTGAACTAAACTGAATTATTAAGATTTTCACACTGAACTGTAACCTCAGGATAAATTCAAGCTGAGGCTAAAGACCCTTGAAGAAGGCTTGAAACATGGTCCAATCTTAAACAAGGTTAATTTGCGCCTCATTGGCACCCCAAAATCCCCAAATTCCCATCAAATTTTAGGATTTCTATCACATAATACAAGACAAAAAGAGAGATCTTCATCGCAGCCAAGAGGTTCAGCTGTCAGCAGTAGATCCTCTCCCATTCACCATACATTGGTAGAGAACAAGGCCAGGAGAAGCTTATGGTCAACCAAAAAATTCAGAGCACATGATTGTGAGAAGGAATACACGGAGTTGACAGCAAATAGTGACAGGAACACTGAAATGTCAAATGACAGCAACCCTGCAGGTTTGGATGACATGAAAACAACTGAAGGTAGCGAGGATGTAGTATCCGGGTTTTTATATGATAGACTTCAGAAAGAAGTCATCAGTCTGAGGAAGACTTGTCAGGCAAAGGATGATGGATTAAGTACCAAAGATGAAGAAATAAAGGTAAATATATTCAGGACAAGTTGTGATGCTTTCCCTGCTCTGTGAAGTAATTTTAACATCTGAAACCACCTTTCAGATCCTCCATAGAAAGGTTGAGGCGCTTACAAAATCCCTAGAAGTAGAAGCTAGAAAAATGAAGAAAGACAAATCAGTCGGAAAGAAGGCGACAGTATCAGCTGAAAAGGAAGATAACAAGACACTATGGGGCAAAAGTTTCCTCAGAAGGTATCTCAATTTCACCAGGAAACTTTTGTGCATCCACTTTGCTCATTACTAACACTTATGTCGCAATTGCAAACTTTTCTTTTTAACTCAAGAAATTTTCTTTCATTGTGCTGCAGAGTTACAAAATCCTTATAGAGATCTAACGAAGATGGAATGTTCTCTGAGCTAAGTATCATACACCAGTCATCCATACAGTACCTCTATGAGTTTTTTCAGTCTGTACATTTATGTGAAGATCGGCTTTTGGAATTACAGGTTTATAGTAGTTTCTGGCCTGCCTTACAATAAAAGTTTCAGTTTGCCTATAGATTTTGTTAATTTCAAGTGTTACACTTCATTGAGGAACCTTATCAGATATTCAAGTCATGATTCTATACCCTGCTACTGCATTTCGCGTTCCTTAGTTAACGATTATTGCATAAAACAAGCATTTCATTCTTGAATGAAGAATAAGACCAGCAGTATTTCCATCGAAATTGAAATTCATATATTTTCCATACAAAAACTGGAACACCTCTCATTTTCAGGACAACCTTTACATCAATTTGTATGTAGACATTGCAAAGGGGTCCTAAGAAAATTGGGTGGCATCTAATTCACTACTTAGGAAAAAAAAAAAAAAAGGATGATTTGATTACATAAAAAAAGAGTCTATTCTGAAATGGTATCAAGACACGGCCGCCACCTGCATCGAGGGCTTCGACCCTTCTCCCACAAGCTGTCAGCAAATTGCACAACAGTTCCATTGGCTTCCAGCTCCTTGACATTCTTGAGCAACTCTTGCAGCTGTTTCTTTGTTACGACAATCTTAACTGTTCTTATTGGTTTAGAAATGCATTCCACTGTCGGGATATTCGGAGGGATTGGAGGGCAAATCAAGTTCGCATCCTTGGGGTATGGTGACACTAGAGCATCATCTGGGTGTACCTTAGCATTATTGTGTAGCTTAGCATTGTATGACCTGTATTCTTCAAAATCCTGCTTACAGCAAGAGCTAGTTGGTAACTTGTGAGACAAGATAACATAAAAGCAGTTTCCCATGGTGATATTTGTGGTTGAATAAGAATAATACATAATTGTACCGAGAAGCAGCATGGACACAACCCTTATATAAAGCTATAAAAAGTTGATCGTGCAGACCACAAACATTTAACATATTTTCAGAATAATACCATTCTACGTAGCTGGAAGGCCAATTCATTTGTATCCTGGCTTGCACGTTCAAGTAGAAGATAATATTTTCAGGTCAGAAACAGTTTGATGTTGACTGTTGAACCTTTCTTGGTAGTTGGTATGATTCTATATGAGCGCACGCACAGGCCATTGGCATTTGACTCTTTTTGTGCGGCTCCTCCTGAATGTTATACCAATACAAAATTCATTCATTTCTAAAACTCAACTTACTGCCAAATTGTTTAATAACGAAGTAAATACTGTTTACTCAATGATTTGAACATTTCCTAGGACTTTTTTCAGAGGGACATACCGTATCCTTGAGTCCAAAGTTCCAAACAGTTCTAGTATGCCACAATTCCGATGTGTGTTATAGCTGAGGCTCAGACCGGACTATTGGGAGCCATGTCAAACAACAGCCTGCAATATATGTCCTTGAGTTCAGGTCAGGCCCAATAGGTGGGACAGGCTTTTCTTTTGGGTCTAATTGAACGGTTCAAGCCCGGCCCATTAAAATATAGTACTCCAACCTGTTCTATATGATGTTCCACAATGAAATAACACGAAATTTTTTGTAGGAAGTAAGATGTGGTGGAAAATGAAAGTAGGTGGGTCGCAAACCATTAGAACCACAAAAAGCATTACAAATAAGGAAAGTAGAAGATCATTTAGAAATGAGTAAAAAAGGGAACAAGAACATCATTCAGAACTGGAGGGAGTAACTAATTGTTGTTTTTTAATGACGTTAGCATTAATATTTAGTTTAATAATAAACTATTGTACATTTCTAAAGATGTCATTGATGTCATTATTATAATTTATAGTATTTTATTTTAATATACTTTATTTGGCCTAATTTTACGATATTATGTACTTTATTTACCATATTTGTCATGATCCAGCACTATCTACACTAGTTTACATAACTAAGATTTATAAACTTTAAATTTTTTGCGTTTTATTTTTTGAAGACCGGTTGGGTCAGGCCAAATTTCGAGCCACGAGCTCGTCCCATATAATTGCGGGCTTTTTTCGAGCCGGACTGTGGGCCATTTTCAGGCCTAATGTAAGGTCCAAACCCGGGAAAAATGCCAGATCATCGAGCCTGGCCCATTTGATCAGCTTTACATTTGCTAAAAAAAAACACAAGGTAGTAGGGCAAACAACTAAACAATAGCACAGAAATGCATACATTCCAAAGACCGTGTGTAAGATAGATAGTTGATCCAAAAATGGATTTTCTCCAGCAAAGATACGATGCTTTTGGTAATTTTCATAATTAGAGGCGTCTTTGAACATGGGCGAAACGTGAGGTTGTTCAGGACCCCATTTTTTGGATCAAATTCATATGAATAGAATAGTGCTAGTATGCTATGCTACTAATTCCAAAAAATAGAATATTTCGTACTTATTATAACACGACACATATGTACGTAGCGTAGCGGTAAATGGATTCAATTACTAGTTAAAAACTGAAAAAATTATAATTTGCTACTACATTGATCCTAGCATATTGCAACATTGAAAGGCATTCCTAAGTTGATCAAGGAAGGCAGTGATTAGGATTTTATTTTCTCTTGTTGAACTGTAAGAGCAATGGTCGTTCTTGAGATTTTTACATAAGGAGATCGATGATCTTAAATCGAATAGCAAATTGCAAATATGCCTAAATCTACAGATGATGACGTTGTGAAAGTCATGATGCTGCATTTTAGAGCGTCTTAGTTGAGATACTTTAGTGTGAAGATTAAGTAAAACAGATTCATGTATGACATAATATATATTGTTGAACCTTGTTATGCATCCATGATAAACTACACTTCAGGCACAGGCCGTTGGCATTTAACTGTTTCCGCAACTCCTCTAAAAAGGCAAATTCTTATATGAGACAGTTTCACGGTGAGACGGGCCCATAACAAGAAAGGTCAAGTATACAAAACAAGAAAAGTACCCCACCCCGTCACATCCTCAGCTTCTCTTATACCGTAGTTTTTTCTCTCTCTTTTTCTCCTCCCTACGTATGTCTCCTCTTCTTCTTCTATTTTTTTTTTTTTTTGACTAAATCTTTCAAAACAATTATCTAGCCAATATTCATACTTTTTTTTGCATTTAGGTGGTAATATCTACAACCATAAGAACTAGGAGTTTTGTGTTCTATGCTCAAAGATTTATAGAGATTTAAAACTCAAATATTCATATTGAGAACTCAAAGTTTTAAGTTAGTTTCATAAACTTTTATATTAAGAACCCAAGATTTTAAGTTCATAACTCAAACATCTGTATCAAAATTTATAACTCTATGACTTAATTACAAAACTCAAGGTTATAGCTTATTAACTCAAACATTCATATTCACAAAAAACTACAGTTTCAATATTCGTGTAAAAACTTTTCATATAAAAAAAAAAGCTACTAAAAAAAATTAATGTTCAAATTTTACGATATAACAGTGGTAGTTCTGATAAGATTATCATCAAATCAATGTTTCTCTCTCTTTCTCTTTTTTTTTTTTTTAATTTAATTTTAATTTAGTAGGGAGTGGATATTTCCTTTGATCTGAATATTGGATATTTCCTTTGATCTTGGCGTCAAACATTGAATTTACTGACACAGAAGAGTTTATATTATACTCTTCCATTTCATTCAATTATTTACGTTGAGTCGGGTTTTGTGAGGGGAACCCAAACCCAATGTAAACGATTCCTATCTTTCAACAACATCCTTTTCTGAATAACATAAGCAATAACCTTTAGTATCAAATGCTAATAAACAAAATTGATGCTCCTAAAGAGGGCTTTTTAAGTTAACTCTACAATGACATGCTTAACCAAAAAAAAAAAAGGGATGCAAAGGAAGACGGATAATGTCACCGTGAGACAGTAATGATGAGAGTAACCTCCGCATCAGTAACAGGCAGGCACAGACTAACCAGTAACCGGCCCAGTGGACTCATGAGACTCCAGCCACGACTCTGCAGCCGCCTTTGTAGTCAAAAACCAGCCAGCCTTATCTGGCGCTTCATGAAATGGAGCATTGAGTTCCTTGAGATGTGCCTCAAATGCTCCGGCCAACCCTTTCTCTGAGTACTTGTGCTTTCCATGTCCTGTGTTAATACCAAGGAGTGGCGAAAGCTGCTCTCCGCTTTCTATAGCCTTCTTCAAGTCATTCATCCAAACGTGCAAGGAAGTCAAAGCTGCTCCAAGGGAGAGGGATTTTAAGTG
>JBBYHQ010000022.1:23734422-23748129 GCA_038382645.1 Spergularia azorica
ACATTCTCTGCGTCCTTAACTCTCCCACAGCACGAGTGTATGGTAACCATGGAGGAATACGTCCAACTATCAGGCCTGCAATTTTCCGAACTCTTCATTGCCTCGTATATCTCTACAGCCTCATCTGCATAAGCCACATCCGCACACATTGCTAAAAGGGTGTTGTAAAGTATAATGTTAAGCTCCAAGCCCTTCTCCTTCATCTCCTTGTAGACCTTCATGGCATCTTGACCATAACGAGACCGACAAAAGGCCCTCAAAAGAGCAGCATAAGTCCCCCAGCTGGGAGCAATCCCACCATCAGTCATCTCCTTGTAGATGTTCTTAGCTTGCCAGGGTCTCTTGGCGCGGCCCATAGCATCGAGCAATGTGTTATAAACAACCGAGTTAGGCTTAACACCAAGAGCCTTCATCTCCTCATACACATTCAAACACCCATCATAATTCCCCGTCTTCCCATAAATCCTAATCAAAGTCGAGAACGTGACAGCGTCAACCTTCCACTTCTCAGTCCTGGCACGGTCGTACAAACCCAACGCCATATCCACATTGCCCGCCCTCCCATAGGCATCAATCATAGCAGAGTAAGTGACGTCATCAGGCTCGCACCCGAAACCCGGCATCTTCTCAAACAGCTCCACAGCTCTTTCAGGAAAATTGCAAATCCTGGCACAACTAATAAGAGTAGAGAAAGTAACATTATCAGGCTTAACACCTCTCTGAAGCATTTCGTCGAACAGGTTATGTGCACTATCAAACACCCGACATTTCCGCATAACCTTGAACGTTACGTTATACAGCACAACTTCCCTGACCAACTGAAGGCTTCCCTGGAAAAAGCGGAGAGCGAAAACGGCGGCGTCGGGGTTGGTGACGTTGTTGAGGACAATGACGGCGTCTTGCTCGATAAGCTTTTCCCGGTAATCAGACAAGAGGGTGGACACGTCTTGGAAGGTGAGGTCGGGTAAGGCGTCGAGAGAATGGGAGAGTTGGACAAGGGAAGTGTACCTGGTGTCGTAGGAGGATTTGCGGAGGAGGGAGGCGCGGGGGCTGTCGGGGTTAACCCAGACATAACTGGGTTTGGTTGTCGGTTGAGAGGAGACAGTGGTGAGTTGGGGAGTGTCTTGGTGGGAGAAGTGGAGGAGGAAAGAGAGGTTTCTGGACACAGAATTTGGTTTTGAAGATGCGAAGGGAACTGATTTTGAGACCTGGGCTGCTGCTGCTGTTGTTGTTAATCGTATTGATGAAGTTTGATAATCACAGAAGAAAAGGGAATGAGTTGAAGCTGGAGACAGAGAATGCGTCATTGTTGTTGCTTCTAACTTACACTTCCACAACACAGCACTCAAAAATGCAGGTTGCCCCTTATCAACAAGCAAGGCTCCCAAGTCCCAATTGAATTGTTGCAAAAAAAAACCAAGGCGACCACAGTGGGAGTCGAACCCACGACCTTTTGATCCGAAGTCAAACGCGCTAATCCACTGCGCTATGCGGTCTGATTGAATATTTCTGATTGGGAAATCTATACAACCTGGTACCAACATGTCTCATCACTGACATTCCTTTTTTTTTTTTTTTTTTTAAACTTTTTACAGGGTCGAATTTTGGATAACCTTGGCACTTGGGCCGTGAGCTAGTGCATGTAGGCTTGAATTGAATCTCTCTCCTGTCGTATGATCTCTCGTTGGTAGAAATTTTCGATTATGTAAGGAAAAACGAAAATTATGCAATGCCTCGTCAAATTTCATTTCATTTAAGCGGTATTAAGTATTTTATTTTGGGTCGTTATTTGGCCCAAAAATGATGTGGGTTTTATCAAAGCCGGGCCGGGAGCTCTATTGGGCTTTCAAGTTCAATGTAGGAAAAAAAAAAACAACAGCAAAAATGTTGGACCCGGCCCTATGGACATTTACCATTTGATACTCTACTCTTTAAAAGTTTCCATAAACAGGAAGTAATTGTAGGAAACACAATGTAAAAGTTGGAGAGAAGTTGAGTTCCGAAGTCTGATCAAGCTTTAGAAATAGGAAAAAGTTGGTTGCAAAAAGGGCCATATTCTTCAACAACCTCTATTACCGCATTAGTATCCAAACATGGACAGAACACCAACTAGGTTTTAGCTACTGCTAATTGTGCTTTGATTTTGTTTGGATTATCGCTTTCACTTAACTTTGACGACAATGAGTAACACTAGACCGATACACCAAATAAAGCATAATAAGCAACACCATGATACTTCCAGTAGTTTTAATTTGCTTAATCATATAGATATGGTCCCTGACACAAATTGCACTGCCTTGTTCAATTCGTACTAGAATTGGAGGATAAAGACATGCATTATTTCTCTTCATAATAATAATGGACCCTTCCTTATTATAGCTGCTTTTTTTCCCCAATTATATACTACGAGTGTTTCACATCTCATCAACGCCCGCCTCAGCTAGCTCGTCCTTGTTCCTTTGGCCTTTTTATCTAAAACCACTCGTTTTTCTTCGGATACGACATACTCTTTGCAATGCAATTTCGCTACAACTGTCATTTCTGTCTACCGACTAAACGCATTTTCTACAAAAAGAGACCTTATTAGCTTAAACCCTTTCTACACTTGCATTCATTTACAACCACTGTATGTACGCATTCCATTTTAATTATACTAAACTAATCTATACGAAACGATCATACCAAGGACGGAGTCTTCTCCATCCATGATTTTAACTTCTAAGGTCGTTAAAGTCAATTTTAGCCACTAGAACAAACTTAATTATCACATCGAACATTATGAATTAAAAGAACAACAAGAAATGACATGGCCGGAAAAGAAACAAACATAGCGTTCATTCCAGGAAGTCTGTCAAAATGGCAAATTGGCATCTCAATCAGAGCCATTATCAGGTGAACAAAAACAGCAGATCAGATCAGATAGGGAACAAAGCTAAGAGAAGGCATATTTAAGTATGTATGTAGGACTAGTCGATCGTCCTAGTATTTATGTTGAATTAAATTATTTTATTAGGCACTAATTAGTGCATTAATAACACACGCACCCGAAGTAACCCAAAAGTCAGCATTGATGATCAAATCAACCTTATTAATTAAATAAAAATAAAATAAAAACTTTTAATGCAAGTTCATCATAGTACTATAGTGTTATACACAGTACGTATTTTCTATAGTACGTAACATACAAGTAAACTTATACTCGTACCCTGTAAATGTGCATCTGAAGCGACCAAAACAATCGGGGAACTAGAAGTGCTCCGTAATTATACTGCTAATTAGCATTTATTTATTTTTTTTTAAAAAAGGTCAATGATTTAATAATGAGAGATTTAATTAAGGAGATCCGCATCATCATCATCACTAGACCATGTATTCTCACATGATGGAACATGCCGCCGGATTCTCCTCACTGAAGTAATCGCACCGATTGCCATAGTAGCCTGGCGGGCATGCTGGTCGACCATAGTAACCCGGCCCTGGCCCGTATCCTCCTTGGTGGTAGCACGGTCCCCCTGACCTGCCTTCATAACAGGGTCCACAGCATACTGATATTGGGAACACCTGTGGCGGTGGGCATGGTGGGTAAGCAGGAACCCATTGGGCCACCGGCTCTGCCATTTGTGCTGGCTCTACTGGCTTAGGAGCTGGGGCAGCTGGTTTGGGAGCCGGCTTGGGTGGTTCTTCGGCTGGCTTGGGAGCAGGAGCTGGTTCGGATTTGGAGCCGTTTTTAGAGCCGTTTTTGGAGCCATTCTTCTTCATCTGAGGGACTGGGACTGGGACCGGGACGGGGACGGGAGCAGGAGCAGGAGGTTGAGCTTCAGGAGCAGGCTTGGGCTTGGGTTTTTCGGGTTCGGGAGCAGGAAGTTTAGGCTTGGGTTTTTCGGGTTCGGCGGGAGCAGGGGCGGGCTTGGGCTTGGAGTCGGGCTTTTTGGGGGAAGGGATCTCAATGGACTTGATGGTCTTTTTACCTTTGGAACAGAGCTTGTCCCTGATGCGCTCGGGGCTGCAGCAGACGACGGTGATTGTCACAGTGTTGTTCTTTTCATCGAACACTTGGTCTCGTATTTCTCTTGTCAACAACACATTTTAACAAACTTAGTCCTCTTTCTTTTTGACTTTTTTTTGTTTTGTTTCATTAATAAATAATAATTACCATAATAATCGATCAATCATAATTAATGATAAATACAAAAAATGAAATGAAGAGACTCACGAGGGAATTTGCAGAGAAGTTTCTTGACCTTAATGTAGCATTGGCAACACTGAAGATCAACCTTGAGTATCATTGGTGTCACCTGTGAAATACATATACGAGTATTTGGTTAGAACTTAAGAGATATATAGCGTATAGTAAAAGAATTCAAAGTAGAGAAAAAAGGATGATGATCAATACCTTCTGATCTCCAGAGCAAGTCATGGTTGAATGTTGAAATGAGAAAGAGAGAGAGAGAGAGGTGTGAAAGTGAAGTTAAAGTAGTCCTAACAAAGGTGTTGGAAGGAAGGTAAGGGTGATGGATATGTTGGTACGTGAAAGGTAGATTTAAGAGATGGGGGGGGGGGGGATGACGTGACAGAACAGAACTGAGGGAATGAAATGAAATGAGGAGTGGAGAGAGTGGAGACAGAGCTGCCTGAATTTTCCAACTGGGGCTGCTTTTTATTTCTTCCATTTCCTCTCTTTTTTTTTTTTTTTTTTTTATTATTACTACTACTGTACTATTCTATTGCCATTATTATTAGCAGTAATTTAATGGATGCCCCAAATTTGCAACTCAAGCATTCTCAAACTCTTGGGTTCATAAGGCAATTATATCACATTATCTCTAGTTTTCGTGTTTCACAGGGCACATTCTAATTTGTGTTATATCTAGTATTTGGGTTTTTTACTACAGTAATACACAGCGTCATGGTGACTATTTGTACATGTTAATCGTGTAACTTTTAATTTATTTATTTTTCCGTCCACATAGAACTATACCAGTATAGTCAGATTGAGGTAGAGGGATTCATTGTACACGTACGGTAGTAGTATATCAAAGGTTTTAAGCCAATAAGAGACTGACACGTGAGAGAAAGAAGGTGAAGTTGATGGGGGTTGTCAAAAATGGGGGGCATGGAAGGAAGGTGAGCTCACCATTGCTCCGCCAACCGAACTCGCTATTCCTTGTGCCGCCATGTGCTCGCCTTTCGTTCCTTCCTTGTACCTTTTCTTTCAGTTTTACTTCGACTTCCAAGTTCCAACTAACTTCCATCATATTTTATTTTCTGACACAATATTTCAATCATTTAACTACTTATATATTAGACTGATGATAAATTGATAACAAACGTTTTACCAGAAGAGGTCTTTCCACGGGAGGAGCCATGACTCATGTGAGCATGAGGATGTACATTGCATCATTTGTAGGTTTGTTGATGTCAGTGGCGGAGTCAGGATTGAAAGTTGAATAGGGCCGAAACTTATTTATTAGGAGTTGAGGTGGGCTAAATACTACGATTTACCAATTTTTAACTAATTTTATAATAGAAATACACACAAAATCCGACTTTCCGCAAACCTGGGGCGGGCCGTAGCCGGAATAAGCCCCTCCTTGGTTATGCCCCTGATTGACGTGTATGGAGTAGATATGTGTAAACTTATAGATCAATATGAAAAATATTAACGACTTAGTTGCTCTCAATTAACCCGAGTCAGGTTATTTTTGAAATTTAACTCTAAACGTCTTTTCTAACTTGTTTAATCATAAAAGTAAATAAAAGGTAACAATATTTGTTGTACCACCGTAAGAGTAAATTGAGAAATATGACGAATATCATTATTGTTTTAGATTCCTATTCTTCTCAATCTTTGCTGTTTTCAACTTAGACTGTATACTAACAAATATTAATCATTTAGCTTTTGCAATGAAAACAAAGTCTACCAAATGAATGGAGACAAACTTGGGAATGACCCTAGCTAACCAAAGCTAACTTAACTAAGTGAGTATATAATTTGATTTTTTGCTTTTCTTAAGTAGATACGAGTACGTACTAATTTGGTGAAGATCAAATCTTATTTAATACTCGTACTCCATTACTCCGATCCCTACTAAATTGTCTTGTGCATGGGGATGTGCAATTTTACATGTGTATGTCGTGGGTAAATTGGCTAGAAAGGTGAGATCTGTGGACTAGCACCCCAATTTAGAATGAAGTTGCTTTAATTTGCTTCAAGCACCTATACATAATCCTCGAGCACTTTGATTGCTACGTTCTTCAATGAGGGGACACATCTCACGCATTCAAAAACTGCTTAACCAAGAGTAAAGAATGACAAAGGTTTTGCCTCAGGTTCTTAATAAAATAATGCGAAATGACTAGTTAATAAATCGTAATATCATACATGTCTTATTATTATGGTCTTATGAAGGTAACTATTAGTCAATGATGTACCCGTATATTATTCAAAATTTATCTTTTTTTACGCTATTGAATGGCGTCATCGTTGAAAGTCGACAAATTATGGGTCAGCATAACACAACATGTACATTTGTCATTTGACATAGAATGTTTAGGGTAATGTTCGAAGGGAGGGTATTGTTATTGTACATATTTAGGGTTATGGTATTGTTAATATGATCTGTTGAGAGTTTTAATACGGAGTAGAAGAGTAAAAATCCAATAAATAAATAAAAAAAAAAAGAAAAAAAAAGATGAGAATTAATGGGGACATCGGAGATAGAGCGAAAGGCACATGGACAGCTGGGTACGTGGCCGACGGGCCAGGAAGAAGCAAGTAGCTAATAACTTGGAAAAGAGTCCAAATGATGAAGAATCATACGCAGCAACTTTGATTCTAATGTTCGATGATGTTTTCATTGAATCGCAATCAAGCCGGACCCACAATATTGCAAGTAGTAGACCATGATTTTACCTAATTACCTAACACCTAAATCTCTCCTTCTCAATTCTATTCTCATGCGTGCCGTCGGTGGCTCAGCTAATCCAAAATCATCCTGCCCGATATTTCACACCTCATCCTTTTGTCCTTCATTTACCTACCCTTTTCTCCCCTAATCCACTTTAACCTCCCCAAACTAATTAACTCATCAACATCTCCCTATTCACTCTCTCGTCCAAATCTGGACAATGAAATTAGGGTGAAAAATAATTGATGGTTTGGATCACCGCGCTAAAACTAGCGGGACAATTACCAACTAAGGAAAAATGTTCTTGAACAAATCCCTTAGACCTGTTAAAAATCTTATGACGATATAACATGAATACATTATATACATAAAAGAAAAAATAATGACGAAAAGAATTTTCTACTTTGAATACTCTAATCCAATGCTCACAAAGTCACAAGCATCACATACTTACATAGGGCTGCAACATCTACAAAATTCCATACACCAAACCCACGGCTCCTGAACCTGAAATAATCAGCTTTAAAATTAACGTAAAAAATTAAAAGAAATTAAAAGACTGTATAGATTATAGTTTCTAGACATGATTTACCTCATAAAAGTAAATGCCACTTTTGCTATAGTCAACGTCCGGGGGTTTTTTTTTTCCTCCAATCATATATGATGGATTCTTGAAAATATAAGTGACTAAATTATGGGCGTCTCATTTGTTTCAATTAAAGTCGTTTTAGTATGAATCTCAGCATTTTTTTTTTGTTTCTTCTGACTACTTTCTCCATCGTACCCTTTTTTTCACTCGTTAAAATGATGATGTATTTCTCTTTTACAATTCCCATTGCATCTAGTTTCAAGCTCGGACTTAGGACGATGCATGTCTACAAAGCTCCTCCTCATGTGTTTTAGTATTATTCTGGTTCTTATGGGATTGTACTTCAAATCTCTAGTTAAACCATTTGAGTCTAGCGTTAATATATTTTACTCCAGTATTACGGTGATAAATCAGTTTCGTTGTCATTTTTAGCCTATATAAGAATAAAACAGTATGCATCAACATCTCCATCCGTTGTCTTTAGTCATCTCGTCACTCATTAGTTTGCTTGACTGTCTTGACAAAACGTTGGGGTTGTTTATGAGTTTTAAGACGTAGGGAAACACAAGTCTCCGGGCCAATTATAGTCAACATACAGTACATACTCTCTTGATTACTCAGTACGACATTTATATTAATCCGTAAGAGACTGGGCTCTATGAAACTTGGGCTTTCTTTTGCTTCTTGTAAATTGTAATATACGGAGTATACTCTTAGTAGATAACCTTTTAATACTTTAAATCATGCACTTGAACATGACAAGCAATCCTTTTTGGGTTTGAGTCGACTCATTTACACAAAAGAGTTATGACATCGTATTCTAGATTGTTAACTCCGTGTAGTATTATCACTTATCATCCCCTTATTTCTCATATACGGAGTATGTCATTAACATTGATAGAAATCAAATAGAGAAAAAAATATAAAGATATGTGAGAGAAATAATTCAATAATAGTCCCTATATTTCAATATATATGACGTTTACAAGTTACGGGACAAACTTTGACTTTCAATTTCATAAAAAAACAATATTTTGTCAAAAATTATAAAAATTATACCATTGAATTCGTTGTGAAATATACTTTCACAAGATTATAATTTTATAATTTCTACCCTTAAATTTTAAGAGATATTAAAAGTCAAAGAAATGTCTCAAAATCTGAGAAAAAATATATATTTTGAGAGGGAGGGAGTATATTATTAGATGTGGCTAAGTATCAAAGTTGGTGCACTTGAAGACAGGGAGAAAAATCAAAGGGAAGCATTACTTTGGTTAGCCACCTTTCCTTTAAAAGACCAAAGAAAAGATTACAAGATAAGCTGAAGTGGTGTACAAAATTGGTCCCCAAAGTAGTGATTAGAGGAGCCAAAAAGATGGATCAGCCCACACCACAAATTGAGCTTTCGTGATCTTAGCCCATGGGCATCATTTCTTTCCTCTAGATGTTATCATCAAACAAATTAAACATGCTTTTCTTCCAATTTTCTTCACTTTGGACAAACTAAATGAAACACTCAATTGTTAAAGTTGAGCGTAACTAATTAACTCCTAATCAGTTAAATAATTCTAATTTTCTCTTTCAATCAGACACAATCATGCATGGTATCCCATATTGCCCATATAGATCGTCACCATATATATGTGCAACATAAGTTGGTTTGCATCGGTAGCATGTGTTTTCATCAATTATATTAATTAAACCGTCAAAGTTTAAATTCTTAACTATATATTGTGGATGTAACAACTACTTAACTGTTATTGTTGAGACTTGGAAAAAAAATGTCTCGTTCAAGTGATTATCTCAATATCGAGACAATTTCATACGTTTCATAAGACTTACGTTACATTTCATGTATAAAATATATGGACCGGACCATGTATCATTGTATCAATGTGTGGTCAATGAGGACTTTGGTTTTGTAGAGGCATTATGCGAGAGTGAAGTAAAAAACAACAAAAGGCAACCGACAATAAAGAATACAAAATCACAATTGTAGCAAGTAGGAAGACAAGTCTCTGGTTAAATTGTCATAATGAAGATTGAGGAAGAGATCGATGAGATGATGTAGCTAGCTTAGATGGACTTGTTATTATTATTGTTGTGACTTCCAAAAATAGATGTGGTGACGCAATTTAAGATCGAGTTTACACTCTACGGTCTGGGGGCACAAAGCGACAATGAGTGGCAACATTATTATCACCACAAATTTACTGATATAAATACGTACGTACTCTTGTTTATAGCAAGCTAAGCAAGCAGTAGATAATATATAGAGAGCAAACAAACAATGCAAATAGTCTGCTAGACAACAGTAGTGAAAAGTAGCGTACCCCCTTATTATTACTTCTTCTCATGTAGTCCTGAGTCCTGACTAATAATTTACTGGCCTGGCTGTGAGTTTTGAGGCACATTTTGGAAACAACTTGTTCAATAAGACTCCATATTTGTGCATCTCATACTTCATCTGATCTATCATCGATCAATATGGGAGAGGTATATATATATATATATATATATATATATATATATATAGTAGGCGCGCGCGCATATAATATATATTTTACTAGCTAATTAATAATAATAGTCTGCTCAATTTATCTTGTATATGTATGTGTAGGAGAAAGGCAATAATAATAATGCTACGGAAGAGAAGAAAGAAGAAGAGCAGATAATTGTGCTCAAAGTTGACATGCATTGTGACGCTTGTGCCAAGAAGGTTGTTAAAGCCCTTTTTTTAGTGACATGTATGCATGTATATATGTTGCTAGGATTCAGATTTATACATAGATTTATACACACTATAAGAAGTTGTTTATTATTAGTTAACGAGAACAGATTTTGTGTCGAATTCTAGTTAATAATCGGACAAGTGGACAACTGAATAAATTATTGGTTGATGTGGTGGTGAGTGAAGGAGTGGAGGACGTAGCAGTGGACAGAAAGAGCAGCACAATAGCGGTAAAGGGAGAGATAGAAGAGCCAAGTAAATTGAGTGACGGAATTCGGGCTAAAACTGGGCGTAATGCCATTCTCATTTCTCCGTTGCCCAAACCTCCTTCTGTTCAAGACCAGCAGCCTAAAGATGACAACAACACCAAGGACAACCAAAGCAAAGATCAAGTATGTATGCCCCCTCTTTCTTTTGTACATTACTGATATACCGAGTATAATTAACATGTGTTCAGTGGGAACACATTCGTTAGAAGAACTGATATATTAATACATGTTGTTATTAACATGTGTCCAGTGGGCACACATTCGTTAGAAGAACTGAAAACGAGGAGTATTGGAAAATTGTGCCGGCATTTCTTTACGCATTATCGTCTCATATTCATAAATCATAATTACTGATAAAGTGATAATTAAACTTAGTAAAATGGAGTATATGAGTGTAAGAAAGATCACACTCCTTTACGTAGTTCTTAGTGTAGAAAAATATGATCACGTGATTAAAACGAAGGTCAAAAGGTGTATGTGAAGATTGAGTAGTGAGCCACCAAAGTAGGTGAAGATGGATGATGCACATTGCAGGCCCAATAGTACAGTGTTGAATGGCTTATGACATGATCCATCCATGGGAGGTTAGTGGCCTACTAATTGTACATGACATAAATATTCATGATGGTAGAGCCAGAATTGAAAATTAAAATGGGCCAAAAATTATTTATCGGAATTGAGCCGATCCAAATACTATAATTCCTATTTTTAACTAATTTGTACTCCCTTTTGTTCTACTCCGTACATGATGTTGCACAATGAAATAACACGGAATTTTTTATAGGAAGTAGAATATGATGGAAATTGAAAGTGGGTGAGTCACAAACAATTACAAATAAGGAGAGTAGAAGATCATTTTGAATTAACTCAAAAAAGGAAACACGAACGTCATTCAAAATTGGAGGGAGTAGTAAATTTGCACAAAAATTTCAAACTTTTGAAAACGTGGGGCGGGCAGTAGTCTTGGTAAGTCTACATTGGCTCAGCCGTGACAAAGATGACAACACAACCAAGATATCAAGATCAATTTAAAACGATTCAAGGTTAAAAGCTAAAGAGACTTGAAAATTTCGACCCTACAAATGTAGACCAATCACCATCATAAGCAATATGCATTGGTTGATTGGAGTTGGATTCTAATTAAAGCTAATTCGGACAATTCGTTCCATGCATCCTTTTCATATAGTACAAAGGACTTGTGATTTTTCTGGATCCACTTTTCAGGGCCAGATTTGCTCCTGCACCAAGTCCCAAATGCTAGAGAAGCTTATCACACACACACACACACACAGTTTTTTTAATTGTGAATTTTATTGTTGGCAGCCACCTCCTGTGGTAACAGTTGTGCTGCGAGTTCAAATGCATTGCGAGGCATGCGCTCAGCTTTTGCGGAAACGTATAAACAAGATTAAAGGTACTTAGTGTGTAACTAGTATATCATTCTGATTTCCGATGCAACTAGTTAAATTAGTAACGAATGTTAAAATCGTCAATGACCTAGTCAGAAAAGCCGGAGATAATATATTAAAAGCGATAAGGCGATCTTGATCATGAAAACGGATGAAATTATTGAGCAAGTTGAAAAATGAACAGGGGTAGAGGGTGTAGAGACAAATGTGGGGAATGGACAAGTAAGAGTGAAGGGCATAATACCGAATCCGGAAGAATTGGCGGAATACGTATACAAGAAGACAGGAAAGCAAGTGTGGATAGTCAAGGAGGAAGAGAAGAAAGACAAAGAAGAATCCAAAGGAGTGGTGGTGGAGGAGGATAACAATAACAACAATGTTGGTAGTGATGATCAAGTTATGAAGAGATACGAATATTATTGGCCAAACACGTCAGCATCAAGTTCATCAAGGCCGTACAGTAGCGGCTACTTGGAGCATCCCAGCAACTACAATTATTATCATCATCATCATCATCATCATCATCATCCTCATCAATCTCAATTCTTTAGTGATGAGAATCCAAATGCTTGCTCTCTTATGGAAATATCTACTCGCACACTACATTCCCATTTCGATCACATTATTCTAGCTATAGCTTGATGATATTGGCATCATCTTGTTTGCGTGATTTTGTGTAGCTTTATCTCTGTGTTATTCTTCATGCTTAAGCTAGTCCCATCCCTTTCATTCTTAAGTTTATACCGCGCGAGTATCATTCATGTCAATAACAATGTCTCGCCAAATTAAACTAAATTTTACAAAGTTGTTAGTAGATCACTAAAAATGTAACGTGTAGCTAGGTCACTGACAATCATTTAGATCGCGGTACGCCTCCATCTTCAACGTAGGGCAGGGAAAGCAATCTATACTTAATGAAACTGTCTAGCTAGTAGGGCAGGGAAATCAAGCTACGTACTCAATGAATTATACTGTCAAAGTGGTGTGTTAGATTCTCAGGTGATACCCTTTAATTTGCATATATGTGTAACTCCTACAATACAGAAATGCCAATTTTATTGGTTTCGTGTAAACTAATAAACTATATATATGCACGCATTGTTAAGCTCAGCAAGTTGTATGGAGTATAAGATTCGTAAATCCTATACTCCTTTCAAGTTAAACTGCCACCCAATCATCTATCTGTGTCTTTAATTCTTTGTTTCTGTAAATGCATATGATGTGTAAATCTATAACCACCTTAATTAGCCTCTGTTCTGTCATTCTTCTCCTTTACTTGACAAATAATCCACCTCCGCCCATCCCAATTTTTCCCATCTACTTCTTTTGTATGCATCACAAAATCAGCAATTACTTGTTCCTTCGACACAGCATTTATTACCAACTCTGTTTCGATTGTTATGAATGATAACAATGTGCTCATAATAGAGAAATGTTTATCTTTTTGATCTTCTATTACTAGTATATCTGTTGTTGTTGTCATCTTGATGTAGTTAAAAATTAGGAATGCAAGTGCTTTATACTAGGAGATCATAAGTTGGTACCGTAAGTGTGATAATATATGGAATATGCACTTTAGTCACAAAGGAATACTAATACAATATATATATATATATATACCTATCTATCTACTAGTATATATCTTTTAATAAAGTCGTGCCAATAAGCTGATGTGACACGACTTTGTTAAACGATTAACATGTTAGCACTATGTCAGCAATCATATGTGTCTATCAGGATTTGAACCCTTGACCTCTCACTTACATATTTATCACATTACCAGTGTGCTAACCGTTATTTC
>JBBYHQ010000022.1:23758040-23772801 GCA_038382645.1 Spergularia azorica
AAATCTTCTTGGCTAAGTTCCACATTGTTGTAACTACTATCTGGAGATAGTGGTGGCTCAAATCCAGATATACTCTCTGTATCTTCTGGGACATACTCCTGCATTTAAGAACTGGATTCAGCCAAGTTGCAAATCACATACTTCCTATGCCTTCAAGTTAACGTATTATTCAAACAGCGGAATTAATCATAAGAGTAAAGAACCAGTTACCAGGCCCTTAGGCCTTAGAGCATAACGGCACTCATAAGATTCAGCTCCTTTTTTTCTTTTTTTTTCTTTTTTTTTTTTTTTTTTTTTTTTTTTTTATATATGACTGTCACACCTGCCTTTCTTGTAATTGGGTGTCACCCTCTTGGTGTCATCTTTTAAACATATTGATGTCTTACAGTATATTATTTCTATCCAAGAAAACAGAAGTCTATGCTTAACAGGACAAAGGATTATCTTTTTTCAGCTCAGCAAGCAGTCCATTCTCCAAAAATCTATCCCACTATCGCATTTCACCTCAATCGTTTGTACTCAACATAGCCACAGAGAATAAGATGACCAACTACAAGGGACGGCAGAAATGCAGATAAGGAGGATTTCACAGCAAACGAAAGTCACTGACTGATACAGATGGTCCTCGATAACCAAGCCCCCACAAACAGAACTAACTAAAGTTTGTTACTAACCTACTACCAGAGGGGAGATGTTAACTAATGTATTTTCACATCAAACATACAGTATACATGTAGCATAAAATCTACGGTTAATTCTAACATACTCTACAGTTGAATTCAATTGGGCCTTTATGCAAGTCTTAGCAAGAAGTTCAGGTTTCCAAATTTCTCAGATTGTAAATGATCGTGACCTAATGCCAAAACATGAAGAAAATTTGACAAGAAAAGGGGCAAATTTGTTAAAACTAATTGCATATACGTTTGTCAAAGGAACCGCAAATGAAAGATAGAAATCAAGCAGAAACTGAGATAAAGTAAGCTGACTGATGGTACAGAGACCAGATGTGAGACACCAACAGTAAGGTATAATTCATTTGGCACATGATGAGGTGTCAATGACAATGTAGACACAAAGAACACACTCATCAAGAGCAACTACATGTTTCCTAAACAAGAATAATTTGCAAAATTTCCAGTTTTCTATAGTGAACCATTCAAGTCAAGGCTGCATAAGGCTATAGGAGTCTAGAAAAGAGAGCAAGAGCTTTACCTGCAAATCCAAAACGTTGTAGAAGTTTCCAGCATCATCCTGGGAAGATGGCAAATCAGGAGCGTATCTCCACATACCATCAACAATAAACCTGTACTGGTAAACTCCTGAAGGGAGCACCTTCATGAGAGTAAAGTCTTTCCCTGATCTCTGTAGAGGTTTTCTGGAGAAAAGAGAAGCGTAGCACCTTTTAGTCGATTAAAGAAGTAGAAAACTGAAACATTAGACGAAAGTAATAGCAGTAGCTGAGAAGAGCAAATGAGAAAGGAGAGCACAAAACCTTGACTTCCAATTGTCCCATGAACCCTCGACAGCCACTTCCTTGGCACCATTACTCCATGTAATCATTGTCGGAATACCATGCTCATAGCTCATATCTTCGTGTGGTGATGTAGGAGGCATCCACGACGGACTGAGGATATGGAGCTCGTCAGGTTTCTGTATGGGAGCCACAGGGGGCTATGCAAAAACACAGGCAATGATAAGCAACAGCCATCATAATAGCTCCAAGCACGCACGCAATATAAACTACTCCGATTAACTGTAATAACCAAAGAAGAAACATCACAGGAACAGACAAACCAGCAGGCAGTGAGAATTCCTGCTAATGCAGGTCACAGGAAGGTCACTTATATATAAAGTTGCAGGACATTAGAAGTT
Source organism: Spergularia azorica (assembly GCA_038382645.1). Lineage (NCBI taxonomy): Eukaryota > Viridiplantae > Streptophyta > Magnoliopsida > Caryophyllales > Caryophyllaceae > Spergularia > Spergularia azorica. Next base: position 23,759,913 of record JBBYHQ010000022.1, read on the forward strand.
GCCTAAGTTCACCTAACCTGGCAACACAGGCTTACAGAGTTACACCTAACCTAACCTAACCTAAGAAACTCATCCCTTATCACCAGCAAGATGGTCTTACCCTAGCATTCGAGTTAAAGTGAAGATCTTTAATTGCACCAAAAAATAAAACATCATGAAAAGCTCAACTTTAGGATGCGTGATGAGGAAGATCAAGCAACAACGATGAGAACTTGAAACCAAAAAAAGGGGGGGCTTGGATGAAACAGCAACAACCATTCCACCTCAATTACAATTGAAGCCATGTAGAAATCCTGGAGCTCAAATTAAAGTATATAGTAATAGTATGGTCATTACAGTGAAATCCATAATCAATCAATCAATCAATCAATAAATAAATTAATAAAAAAAAAAAAAAAAACTTGAAGAAAAAGAAACCTGAGGAGCAAATTTGAGAGGAGAGTGGACAGGTCTGGGGGAGTGAGGGGGAGAGTGGGCCATGGGCAAGGGTGGTGGGGCCGCAACAACAAGATCATGACCCTCCTCTTCTTCTTCCGCCGCAGACCCACCTAGGCTTCCTTCTTCTTCTTCTTCTTCTTCTCTCCCATTTACATTCCCCATCTTTTTTTTTTATTAATTAATGTCTACCCTAGAGTAAAGTAGAGTAGAATATATATAGATAGATTCTGTTCTAGTCCTAATACTATAAGTCTAATCTAGATTCCCTCACTCATTATTCTCCGGGAACAAACAACAAAACTTTAATTTGGAAATGAACGAATGAATCTGAAGAAAGAAACTAAGGAGAAGTAAGGAAGAAGTGACATGAATTAATTAAAGAGAAACAATAGAGGAAGGGAGTTTGCTTGTTTTTTCTTTTTTATTATTATTTTGATTGGATTTTTCTTCTTCTTTTTCTTTTTAATAAGAAAAGAGAGCGAATGGTGGGAAGGGAGGAGAGAGAATGAAGGGAAGGTGGAGGGTGGGGATCATATGAATAATATCATCCTTGTTCTTGTTCTTCATCATCATCCGACTACTCCATATATTATGCTTCTTAATCATTAGATGTGGCCACTTAACTTAACTTGTTCACTACTCACTCTAACTCTGCTTTTGCTATGCTATGCCATCCTTGTGTGACTCATAATGTTTTACGCTTTCTTGTTCGATCGGGTTTATCGTTTCATTTTTATACGGAGTATGTGACATTTTCATACTCTTACCGTCTTACTCTTTGTATCATTTCAATTTTACCTTTAAAATTGTTTGTTGACCAGCTTCATGCATCATTCGACCTTACAAGAGTGGACATGTATAGCAATTGGGCTTTAATTCATTGACTTGAGACAAATTATAATACTCGGTATATAATAACTACGTTGATTGACATGTGATAAAAAAAAAAAAAAATCATCTTCAAGAGACGGACATACCACTAATATCGTTTTTAAGATTTAGTATCTCTAAAATCCCACACCAAAAGGGGAAAAAGATTAGAGCATTGTATATTTATGTAATCATAATCGACTCGAATCCGACCGAAACTCGAATCTTTTAAACTCCAAACCGAAGAATCCATGAGATACTCCTCCACAGTCCACACACAGCGGCTCAACTTTGAAGGCTTCGTTGCCACAGACGGCCAGACCTAAAATCCCAAACTGGTAATTCTGCGCCATCAATCTCTCTCCTTTCACTTTATTATGCCCTTCTATCTAATCTTATGCTTTGTTTATTTTTCACTTTGTTGATTTAATTGAGTTTTACTGCACTGTTTTTATGTACCTTCTCGTTTACTTGTCCTTATTTCTTTTGCAATGAGTGATTTCTCATTAGTTACTCTGTTGATTATCAATTATCAGTCACTATTTCTCAAACTGCATTGTTGAAATCAAGCCTGTAATTGTTATTTTCTTAACCCAAGTTATCATCTTTTTGGGGAATCCCTACCCTGCGCCTTATTCCACAAGTTTCAGGGTTTGTAAAGGTTGGGCTTTTGTCGTTGTTTTGTGTGATTCTGAACTTTGAAGTGAACCTTCACAAACCGATACAGTCATACTATCACAGTGTAAACATGTCTTTATGATGAATGATTTCTAAATTAGAAGGATTCGATTTGTTGCTGTTTTAGATTCCACTGCTTCATTCATTTTTCCCTAATTTGTGTGTGGGTAATTTCAACGGCTTATGTAGAAGATGCAGAGTATAAAGAGATCCATTCTGAAGCATTTTAGACTTCAGGCTCGGTCATATTCCCAAAATGAAAATGTACTGAGAAATTACGGCAGGCTGTTCTGTACTAACAGCTCTGATCAACTTATGGATCGAGTGATTGGGTTGGTTAAGAAGTTTGACAAGGCTGATGCTGCTAAGGACTGTCTTTATCTTATCTCTCTGCTGCTTCTCTTTCTGAATGACTTTTGAGTTTCCATTATTGATGTTATCCTGTTTAGTTCGTCAAGAGTTATATGGCAAGCTAATGTTTAGAAAGTCGGACATTTGGCCGCAATCTTATTGTTATTTTGCCTCCAACAGGTGACTGAAACAGCTAATTTTCAAAAGGACCTATGCTTGGACAGCCTCGATAGGACAGAGCTCGTCATGGCCTTTGAGGAAGAGTTCTCCATTGAGATTCCTGATGAAGAGGCTGATAAGCTCACCTCCTGTGCCGATGTTGCAAAATATATTCTGGATGCAAACAAAGAGACTGCTGCACAAAAGTCCTGATATATATATCAGGTATCGACTTATACATATAACCTTAATTATCAATATCCGGGATTTGATAGTCTATGTATTGATGTGAGCTCTCTAAAGTGCGCAGTGTTAACTTTGTCTTGTTGGATCCACCCCTCTCCTCTCTCCTGCCTCTAATTTCATATATAAATTGCTTTATGTGTGCAAGGACTCTGGATGTTGTCATATGTTTGACATCAGAAAAATGTAAACATAATCTCTGGATTATGGAGTAAAGGCTCCTACTTTAGCCTCTTTACGTGCCATAGGCGGGAGCCTTTGGGGCACTGCCGCATTGCGGATAGTGTATTGTCAACAAACCAGAATTTTGTAATACTTTTTCATTGAATGCAATTTTTTTTTTTTTTTTTTTTTTTTAAAGTTAGACCAGGATCAGGGAAGTTTTACTCTGTGCTAATATAGTAGTTCTTGTTACAATGAGTTTTAAGTTGTCATTCACTTCCATTTATTACATACTTTTTCCTCTCATTAACAAATATTAACAAAAGGAAAATGCATAGAAGATAGTAACACCATTTTTTTACGTGACTATTCTTTCATGTAACAATAGTTGTCATTATATATCTACCTTTTGATGGTTTCATAGAAATAGCTTTGGTTGCATTGCACAACATCTCATAACATGTTAGAGACATCACAATATGGTGCAGCAAAATTACGTATATATATATACACGACACACACATAGTAACATATACAGTCGTCTTTTTCTTTTCTTCTTTTTTCAATCCCCCTTTGGCCCAATTCATGTTTAAGCTTGCTTCTCTCCGAAGTAAAAGATTGGTGAGAATTGTAAACTAAGACTCGATGTTGCGACTGAAGCGCCATCTGAATGAGCCATGGTACCCTTCTCCTCTACATCACGAGTACGTATAATGAGCTCGTCTATAATGACATCTCCGGTTCGTCCCCTAGGCCCTTCACGCAAGCTTCAGATTTCTTGGAGATCTTACTGATAACTGCTATTTGCCCCGTTGTGTATGTGCGGATTCCATTCCCAAGAGATGATAACATTATTTCTGTTTGTTCCTTAGCATAGGATGATTGATAGCAGGGTGAGCTCTTAGGCACTTGTAGAATTCTAACTGAGCATTGTTTGTCCAAATCTGGGATGGAATGGACGTGAGAGGGAAGATCAATTATGAACTCTCCATACTCGTCAGTCACGGCTTTCGCCCAAGTATCACCTTTGTCTTTGCTACCGGTACATACAGCTCCCACCAAAGCCCCTGTTTATCAAACATATAAAAAAAAATTAGTCAGTAGTTAAAAATATGAAAAGCCTGGATGCTTACTGAAATGATGGACTGGGGTCTTCTAACTAGGGTAGATTCATTCTTGTGAAGCTGTCGTGTGTGAGTTTTGGATGGAAAGGTTACCCTATACATACCGTAAGGAGCTCCTAAGAGAAGTCTTGTACCTTTAAGTTTTCAGTTAAATTCTTTGCTGGAGTTTTTGCTTAATGTTTCCTGTACTTTCAACATTCCCATTTCCACCTTTTTTAGTAATGCATCAGAATAACTTTTAACGAAACATAGATGTTGAATGGAAAAGGAACTTGTCAAAATACATGCTGTGTGGTGGGCTGGTGCCTGGTGGCTTGTCACACCAAGTGAAAATCTCTTCCAACTAACAAGTCTGTGTTAGGAAGAAGCTTCATTTATGCTGTCTCCAAAATTTCCTCCAAAAATAGAATATTCTCTGCTGTCTCAAAAATTTGATATGTTTGTAAGAAACTTATCCAATTGTTTGCCATTTCCATTATCTTGTTTGGGTCTACTAACGGAGCTACTGCAAATTGTGAATGTTTGAAGTCGAGGTTTTTTTTTTTTTTTGAGGCCGTCTCAAGGAGTTGTCCTCTTGGGTATGATCAAGGTAAAGGAAGCTAGGAAATACACTAAATATGATTCTACTAGATGATAATGTAATGTGAATAAGAAACCTATGTATTATTACATACCTGAGATAGGCTGTGGAAAAAGTTCACGGGGCTTGTTTGCAGTTGCTAAACAATCCTTATAGCAGAAAAGTGTACCAGTTGTGAGGACGGTGGAGAGCTTTTCTTCTCCATATCCCGCCAATTGCACAATTTCATCTCTGCTTGACAGTTCTAATACTGACTTGTCCTGTAGGTTCTGATCATCTCGTTCTTCGTGAGCCATGGGACGGCATTCAGAGCTGATGATGGTTGACGTGAATACTAGAGCTGCGAGAAGCAGCATCACAAGAATGTTGTGGCAGCCGAAGAGTACGGTCATCTTCTTTCTCTTTGTTTGTTTGTTGATTAGCCTAAGTTTGTTCTCGTATTATGGGGGGGTGTGATTTGTATGTATGGGCGGAAATGAAGAATAAGCAAATTCTAAGACGATATATATTTGCATTTATAAGGAGGCATGTTTGAACACCTAACCCATTGGAGGGGTTGTTGATAACTTGATATTGAAGCAGTTTGACCTGACCTTGTCAAGAATTTTTGTTATATAAAATAGCCGTAATAAGTAGTAACACTCTTTCTTTCTTTCTTACTTTCCTTGTACAAATGTATACATGTCTTTGTCTCGTCGTCACAATCTTGTTAAACTATAAAAAACGGGCAGCCAAGATCGATGCTTTTTGTGTAATTTATATAATCACGCCAAACTGCCTTCCTTGCCTTGTGTTATTTATCTTCCGTATTTAGCGACACTTGCCTTTCTTCTTCATTTTGCTTAACTACAATCCAATTGATTTTTACTACTTTACTTGTAATGGAGTTATTTTCCAACAGTTAATATGGTTACAGATTATCTATTAACACTTTAATTTGTTAGGAAGTTTTAACCCGTCACGGACTCGTTTAATATTATGAGGTGTTGATTGCTAAATGTGTTTAAAACTTGTTAAGTATTTTTTTTGTTCTCTATTAGCTTATGTAACTTGATTATTACACCAAGAACATTGGTGTACATGTTAAATTGACGTCAGTGCTTCGAAAGAGATCGACTATGTTGTAGTGCGTGCGAAACACTTTGTTCACGAGTCAACACACAAAACGCAGAAAGATGCAAAATTAAGAATGAGGGGCAGACTCGGTCTAAGCCGGTCAATGAAGGAAAAGTATAGGAAATGGGAAGTTTGAAGGTGAAAGATTAACGGTGGGTTAGGTAGCCTACTCTTATCTTGTAAGTTGTAAGTTGTAAGTTGGTTTTTAGAGAAGCTACTCTGCATGTTGTGTGTTGATGAAGCTGAATCCGAGGCCACGTAATGAAGCTCAGCTCAGGGTCAGGGATATTCAAGCCTGTCCCAACAATCTTCCATCTGCTTTCCTATTCTATTTTGCAACCTTTCTCCTCTTCCCCAACGACATGCGCATCACCTTCGTCATCTTTACGCTCATTTTTTGCAACGACCAAAACCAAGTCAAACCGTAAGGATAAAGTTAGACTTAGTACTTAGTAGTCGGGGACAATGTTATGCGCTCTCGCTTTAAACAAAGAAATGAAGGTCAAACATACATAATTGTATACGCCCTTCCCATGAATTTGATTAGCACGACTAAGTACTTACTACAGCTATACGTACAATCATGTGTTCATGTAATCATGTTTGATAGTCTATCCTTTTCTAGAGAAGATTAAACTTCACAATCGGAACTTCAAAGCAACGTTAGTGAGGGTGATACACTATCTCAACGTGTGTTTCATATTGCAATGGCATTTCTTATTAGATAGACGGAAAATCGATGTTAATGATCCTTGCATAAGGACAGATTACCGAGAAAGGATAATGTCATAACGAAAATGTAATTTACACATATAATATGGAGATATCAATCATATTATGCGATGGCATTCCATTTGATTTGGCTCTGCATATCACATTCCTGAGTCATTACTAATACATCTACAAAATTAATCAACTGGCCTATTAGCTCAGTTGGTTAGAGCGTCGTGCTAATAACGCGAAGGTCGCAGGTTCGAAACCTGCATAGGCCAATTTTTTCCCTTTTTTTTCATGTTTAAAATTTGTCCTAACAATGAACATCGACATAGAGTAATGTATAAGCTAACAATCTGGCATGCTTTGTCTGAACTCGAAAGGCCTCATTGATTTGGATTGTTAAAGTAGATGAAGTCCCTTCCATCTCTAGTGCTTGGTTTCACAGGTGTGGCCTGGAACCCTTTGTATCGTCCTTCCATTACTGCCCTGCAGATTCTGGTCGTGTGTTTGAGTACCTCGTATCTCTGAACAAAACACTGGCCTGCGTATTCTTCAAAATCCATCCACTGCACATACAGATTCACAGGCAAACATTCAAGTGAGGCAGACAAATAGAGAAATCCAAAGAATCTACATAACTAGACACTAGTGACATGCAATGATTCATACTTGTAGTTGTTGCGTAAAGATTGCTATGATATGTGTACTTCATAGTTCTTACGCTTTACAGTCTATAAAACTGTGAGCTTGGTGTGAATAGACTGGTTGAGCAATGAAGAGATCTCATCTAGGCCAAGGATAGGGGTTTCAGTCTATAAAACAAGTGAACAATGTAATAAGTAGCACACCTGAGCTGCCTCAATTTCTGATTCCTGCTCCTGGATGTTGAATGAAAGCGGTTCCAATAAGCAGACAAACAGAATATCCGACTTCTGGAAAAATGCCTGGTGGCTTTCTCTGTAAGATACGCAAACCAAAACTAATTTGCATTGATTTATTATGCTAAAACATCCAACAGGCAAGCTTCCTCTGTATATACAGTACATGGAGATATCCATGCTGTTATTTACCTGAATGTCAGCACCTGCACAAATCTGGTGTCAATCTGCAAAGATTAAGGTATCAGGTAGCTAACAAAGTAACAAGGTAAGACCTATGTCTTTGGATTTGATCAAAGTTTCAGTAAATTTGTATTTATAAACACTGAAAATCTACTTACTCCGGTCTCTTCCTTTACTTCTCTCACAGCCGCAGTACAAATGTCTTCACCCTGTCACGAATTTGTTTATGATCAGCATTATATAGCAATTGGTTATCAAGTCATATCAAAGCCAAGGATTACCTCGTCAATCACTCCAGTAGGGAACTTCCAGACACCCATTCCTCTTAGCATTCCTTTCTTTTCTTGGACCACTAAAACCTACAAAGTCCCAGCAGACTCGTTTAGGCCCTCATGACCTCCTAGAACTTATTGATCATCAGGACTATATATATGTACCTGTTTGTTGTGATTGATGACGAATGCACCAATACATATGCGATGAGATGCATTAGCTGGTAGAGTATTGGGTTCATCGACAGGGATCCACTTCGTTAGCATCACATATCTTGGCTCCGCATGGTGGTACTCAAACCCTTCCTGCAACAAATATAAGCCAATTCAAACCAGAATGCAAGTTGAAGAAAAATCAGTGCAGAGAAGATGAGAGAATCAGTAATCGATCACCAACTTAAACGCACTGTGATCGATCTAAAGTGATACCTTGACAGCAGCTTGGATGAGATCGGCATGTTCTATACCCAATTTAATCCAGACACCTTTTTTTCCCTGCATAAATATTACCACAGGCCCTGTTAGTCACTTTGTACATTAAATGTATGCAAAATCTATTTATTAATTCGCATTTTTCATACTAGCATAGCATATAGTAACCTGTTTTCTCCAGTGAGTCAGGGAAAACTTGAGGGAAGAAGCAAATAATTGGCAATCCATTTCCATGGCCTCATTAAATTCCACAGTAACACCTCCATACTCGTCATCACTTGCTGCAAGTAGTCCAGCTGCATTATTGTTAAAAGCTGAGGACGCGAGGCCTGTCATCGTTCTTTTAATAACATGCTCCATTATCCCTACTTTAGCGACCAGGAGAATGCATGAAAATGTGCACAGAAAAAAGGCAGTAACTTTGTCAGCAAATATTATTAGGATATATAGTTACAGAAATATAAACAGAGGTCAGAGGACATCGTCTTGAATGTATGGAAATGCAGAATGAACCTTTGGGACATTGAGGAGGGCGCTTTGGTAGATTGAATCCTCGGGTTATTGCCAGACCGGAAGGAAGATTAAAAGAAGAGTAATGCCGGCTGCGAAGAGCTTTAAGGATCATCATCTATTTCTTCTTCTTCTTCTTCTTCTTAGATCAGCTTATTCCAATTGAAAAGTGAGTGTGTGTTTACAATATGAAAAAATGAGTAGAATGAACCCAATATATAGAGATGCAGGCAGGCGCATTTAGTTGGACTTGAATGAATTCAGAGTCTTGAGAATGAAGTTTTACTAAATGTATGCATGCACATATGGAAACAGCAAAGTAAGCCATTCTTCTAGTATATACTAGTCTTCATGAGCTTAAACAATTTGGTCGAAGCAGCTTAATCAACAATTTTGCTTTGAATTCATGGATCACGCTCCTAGCAGCTACATTCAATTTCTTCTCTTTAATTTCCTCGTGTTGCAAGGGAAGTGGTACCACGACTATGTCAAATTCATGCTACTGTGTCTATTTGTCTATATTTCGAACACAAACGTTTGACCAAGCTTAATGCACAAAAAAAAAAAAAAATACTTTCGCAAAACTATATTACTCCGACTCTTCATATTACGTCATGTACCCCGTGCATAACACTAGACACTTTGACATGGGTATGACACTTAGATCATTATTGATTTATATTCGGCATACAGTTGAACACACACTCGTCATTTGTTATAATTAGAAACTCGTATTATCAAGTATCTAACGTAGTTGTTTTTTTCTGTATCATACATGGGCGTTGAGACCGTACAAAAATGATGTAAATCCATAATTAGTGAATATTATAGACTAGAATAAGAAGCAATTGGCAAAGGGGTTGTTTACTTGTTTTAGTCACTTCGCAGTCTTGTTGAGTTGCGAGACGGAATGAAAAAAATTAACCACTAGAGAAAGATAATGGAAGAGGCGGTAAGTGTTGAGGGAAAATTACCGAGCAGCAGCGGCAAAGAGGAAGATCCGACCCATATAAACAACAACCACACTCATCCTCCTCCTCCCCTAAAGAAGCTCCGACCCATCAGGTCTCTTCAACAACTAGGGTTTCATCCGCCGCAACAACCACCGCAGCAGGTTGAGGATATGTCTGCGGAGATGCTGTTGAAAATGAAGGCTGAGATGGACGCTTCCTTCATCAACTCCTTCCGCTCTCAACTCTCCAATCTTCCCCTCTCTCCCACCAGGTCTCTCTCTCTCTCCTCCTCTTGCTTATCTTCCTGCTGCATTTTGTTATCAATTAATTAAATTAATTAATTGGGGTTTATTATATAGAATTTGTCATGTTTATTGTTAACCGTAACAATGAAGCAATCAAATTCACTTTTAAGGGCTTTAATCAATTAAAGTTTGTTTCTTTGTGTTTCAATTAAAGAAGCCTGTTATGTTTTGTTATGTTATGTTATGTTATGTTATGTTGTGAAGTTGAAGTTTTGTGTTGTGGGGTTTGATTACAGTTCGTCTTCTTCAGAAAGCAGTGCGGATTCGGTTCACAGATCCAATGGGAATGGGAGTGGCAACGAGAGGAAGAAGAAGAAGAGGAAGAAATTGGAGTCATTCCTAGAAAACCTCATGTCTCGTGTCATCCACAAGCAAGAGGAGATGCATCAGCAACTGTTGGAGCTCATTGAAACCAAAGAAAGAGAGCGCATTTCCAGAGAACAAGAGTGGCGTCGCCTCGAGATGGACCGTCTTCACAGGGATCAGGAGCTCAGGTCTCAGGAGTCTGCACGCAGCCTCGCTCTTATCTCCTATATCCAAACTGCTCTCGGTTCGAATCAGACTCAGACTCAGACTCAGACTCTTCCTCTGCAAGCTGCATTCCTCAACCAACAACAACAGGATGCTACTCCTCAGCAGCCCAAGACTGAGCTTGATCTCAACTACAAGAGGTGGCCTACCTCTGAAGTCCAAGCCCTCATCACCCTTCGTGCTGCTCACGATCATAAGTTTTATACTCAGGCTACTAAAGCTTCTGTCTGGGAAGAAATCTCTGCCGGAATGGCGTCCATGGGATTTTACAGGAATGCCAGGAAATGCAAGGAGAAGTGGGAGAACATTAACAAGTACTATAACAAGGCCGCTTGTAGCGGCTCTGAAAACGCAAAGTCCTGCCCTTATTTCCATGAACTCGAAACCCTTTACACCAATCAACTCATAACTAATGGAAAACTTACTTCTCCTAGACGTGAACATGTAGAAGAAGAGAATGGCAAGCTGTGAGGTTTGTGCAAGTACCTGCTGTGTTTGTTTAACCCACCATTGTTTGCTCAGACTTGAATTAGCTATCTGCCACCACTCTGTATCTACTTACTTACTTTATCTCAACTTCCTACTCACGACTGTTGTAGGAATGTTTAGCAGCATTTGAAACAGCAAATGAGAAGCAGATCAGGCTTTACTTTAGCCTATATTCTTTCTGGTTTATTTTTATCGGTTACTGCAAATATTTGTGCTACTTACCTTATCTTACATTTCTCATGTAAAATCGTATTGAGGTCGTGGCGCTTAATGATACTCTCTAATAACTTGGTGTTGATGGAAGTTACTACTTGCTACAACAACTGATAAATATTTGTTGGCCTTAGCCTTGGGGTTTTAAGCTTACAACTGACTCGTAACTGGAACTTTTATGATCGATCTTTGAGGTAGTGTATGGAATACTTGAAACGGTACTAACTTGCTATCAAGATTATTATAGGCAACAACAATTTAAAGTTTGCAGATGATTTGCAATATTCCACAAATTATTCAAACAAATGCAGTGCACTGTCAATAATTTCTGACAAACAATGATTCCAATATACAAGCAACTAACTTGTGCTATCTGATATAAGCATAACAATCTTTCAAGCTCTTGTACATGTCTCTGCATAATTATTAGATGTCTCTTGGGGAGATCATACGTAAGCTTGCTAAGTACAACAAGCCTTGATCATGACATTGACATTGACATGTATGTCAATTGTCAAACATGAATACATCACCAGACGAAAAGCGCAAGCAGAAAGGAATAGAACAAGGTGGAGATGGGGATGATAGAAAGCACAAGGGCGAGGACAACAGGAGGTTGAGGCTGCTGCATATAGTAAGGAAAACTCAAAAAGGATGAAGTCATGAGCAATATCATCAACACTTTGGCGCAGACTCTGTTGTCCTTCATTTGCATTTGGAGAATAAACAAGCTAAGTAATTAAGCACACGCACAAATTAAACCGCCCCTCCATCTCTTTATGTTGTTGGTGTTTGCTTAGCCGACTATGCTCATTATGTACACCCAATCAATCAGTCAGTCCATACAATGTACGCATTAATTCCCTTTTAATTTATATTTCTCCTCAGATTATGCGTATTGCTTTTATTTGCACGCAGGTGCATGTATGTATTAGTGTTTTAAATCATTGTTTAGCCAGTGTGAAAACCATAAATACACCTTATTAACCAAATCATCTTTATATTTACCATTTTTGGAAATGTTCAAATAATATAAGGCTATGGGTGATGCTTTTACGTGGCCAGGTTGAATAAATTGGGACCATTTTTTAATAAAAATGAATTGACTAAATTATCGCTCAAAATGACCTTCATTCTTCCAATCGTGTATGTGATTTTTTTCACCCCTTAATTCATTCTTTGAGTAAATGGCGAGGGGCAATGTACATACATACGGAATAGCAAAAGTATAGTTAGTTAACATTTCTCTTCATCAAAATTATGCCCTTTTTTATTAACCATTATCGTATTAATTGCCAATTTTCAGCACATATGTGTCTCTCTTGCCCGTCCATTGAACATACAGATTTATTTATATCAATTGGAGGATGAATACATCAAATCAGATACTTGGATTTAAAACTTTAGCCAGTCTAATATTCGTTGGAGTGTATGAAATCAAAGTAAATGCATCTTTGCATAAAAATAAATCATCACCGTCAACTCCAATCCTTATTAGATTGACCATGTATAAGACTCGTACTAATTACTCCGTAAAAGAAAACATTGAAGGTATATATGTCCATCTAATGTAAATTCGTCTTATGACTGGTGTCTATTGTTATCTAGATCTCTTCCATTTGTTCATTCCCTAATTTCATATAATTAAATGTACGTTGATGATGTATTTTTTGAAGAAAATGTAT
>JBBYHQ010000022.1:23787796-23803710 GCA_038382645.1 Spergularia azorica
TACCTGGGAAGATCTTGAGGTGTTTTTATGACAAAGATTTCAGGTGAGTAGGTGTTATTGCCACACACTGTTCTCTCGAGTTTGTTTAGTATTGTTTCAGTGCTATGATGTACCATATTCTAACTTCTGACTAATTTTTCCCTCCGAAACATCTTTCTGATATGTTCTTCCTACCTCTGTCTTTGTTTAATGTGCGAACGTTGTGCCTCTTAACTATATTCCATTGTCTTGAACTGTATTTAGTGGCATGACTAGCAATGCCTGAAAGAATATTCAGCAATTACTCAATTTCGCTGAAAAGTGTGGCAATAACACCTACTCACCTGAAATCGTTGTCATAAAAACACCCAACAGCACAATGATAGTAAGCAATAGTCATGGAAGGAAAGAATAGTCGGCAATCACTTAATTTCGCCTAAGTGGATTGTTTTATCTGCAGGTCAGATGCAATTGAATCTATTCTCTGTGGAGCAATGTTTCCATCTGAGTTTGCTGTTAATGATGTAGTCAACCACTGGATAACAATTTTAGTTGGATTGGACAAAGTTGAGGTTAAAGCTCTGGAGAAAATTTTGGAGCAGAAGCAAAGGTAATTTAATTGGAACGTTTTCAAATTCTACTGATATTGAGATTACATAGGTCAGGAGAAGTTGCCTCTGATTTTGTTAATCTTTTATATTTTCTTTATACTGAAGGTTTCAGCAGGAAATGCAAAAGTATCTCTCTCTTAAGCAGACATATAAGGTTTGTCAATTGTAGCAAGTTTTAGATTTCAATTTTGAAGAGAGTGCCAATTACTTTGACACTGTAATATTCTGTCAGATCTGACTGCTTGTGTCTGAATTCAGGATGCTGATATGACAGACTATCAAAAAAAGGCTATCCTTTTATTTCGAGTGATGTCCAGGTTTTTTGTGGATCCTGCAAAGGCTGAGGAAGGGTTTTTGGCTCTTGATCAATTAAAAGATGTTAATATATGGAGAATTCTATCGTCTTTATTGGACCCAACTACTAGCTTCCATCAATCTCATGCTCATCAGGTAATCATAGTTCCTTTCTGTACATTCTATCAAAAGCTTGCAGATCTTGTTCCTTTACCCAAGTTATCTGTCCACTGCTAATCTTATAGAACAATGTGAGTGTTTACCACACATTATGCAGCTTGGTTATGGTGGAGAATCCCTGGGGTATACGAGTATCCAAATGACGTAGCTACTCCCCCCCCCCCCACAACCTTCAGGATGCTTTAGCTTACTGTAAATTTTTGTTTGGATGACCCGGTTCCTTCTTTAATTCTATTCCCTGCTTTGATCTTTTTATTTTCTATCAGTCTTGTCTCTGATGAGTGATGACAGGTATTCCTTTGGTTTAAGGTCTTATTGCATGATCTTTTTGAAATGGACAATGCTATTGTTCTTTTTAATTTTTTTTTATTTATAAATTTCGAGTTTAGATATCGCGGCTGGGAACTGTACTCTACTAGTGGCAAATGAAATTCTAAGCAATACAGTTGGATACAGCATAAGTGTTTAAGCAGAATGACAACTTGGCCTTTGACTGAGAATTATTGTAATGTTTACTTCAGCGCGTTCTACATTTCCCCATTCTTCAGGCCTTCAGGGTCGGTGTGTAGGAAATGAGCTTGGGTTGGGTGTCTGGGAGGAGGAATATCTTGTTTTGTATACAGAGCTTTATGACCCTTATCTATGTTATTATAGTGTTCTTCATTCTATAATAATGACTAAAAGCTTAGTACGTTGGGGAATTAAACTTTTGGTTTTGTGCTGTTATGTGCAGGATGAACTACTTGATATTCTCGGTGAAAAGCATCGCCTTTTCGATTTCCTGAGTGTGCTTACTGTGAAGTGTTCATACATGCTTTTCAGCAAGGAGCATGTGAAAGAATTTCTTTTGGAACTGACCTTGCAAAAATCTGCTGAAAATTCAGAGACGTGTCTGTCATGTGTCAACATGCTGGTGGTAAAGTCTCACTTTTCCGGTTTGCTGCATAAGCTTTTAAATTTTATTGACAGTCGATGGAGTTTCAACAGTTTGTATGTTGGACCGTACGACTGGTTTCTTGACCTTGCTTCACCAATGCTGCCTGGGAAATTCTGCCATCTGTTCGGGTTTTGGAACTATCTTAGAACCCCCCCCCCAAAAAAAAAAAAAAAAAACAAACCATATAACGGAAAAGTAAATAGGGAAAGATTGAACTACATGCACAAAAAGATTTTTCATTACATTCTTTAGTTTCTTTCTGACATTTCAGCGAGTGCCCAGTACCCTTGTTTATTGAGAAGTTGACTTTGGTTGTTAGTTTATTCTTTTCAATTTTGGCTTATGGTTTCCAGATTCTAGCAAGCTATTGCCCTTTGTTGCTTGTTGGAAGTGAAGAAGATTTGCTAAACCTACTAGAAGATGACAATGAAATTGTAAAAGAAGGCATTCTGCATGTCTTAGCAAGGGCTGGGGGTACTATTAGAGAACAGCTGTCAACCTCATCAAGGTTTAACTCTCGCTTTGTGTTCCGTCTGATGCCTGTTTAGTTTCTTCTATCTTGTGTAACATTTTGTCAATTACTGTAGTTCTGTAGATCTGAAGCTGGAAAGATTGTGCATAGAAGGCACCCGAAGGCAGGCCAAGTATGCTGTTCATGCCCTTGCAGCAATAACGAAGGATGATGGGCTTCGATCTCTATCTGTACTTTGCAAGGTTTAAATATACCTTTTGATCCACGAATAGAAGCTTTTCTTTTGGGTGTAATTTTAAGTTTGTATTGGTGGTGAAGAAACTTTACAATCCCATGTTGATTGTGCAGCGGTTGGTTGATATGTTGGAGGACAAGGCGCGTCTACCAACCCTACTTCAATCACTCGGGTGCATTGCACAAACTGCTATGGCGGTTTTTGAGACCAGAGAATGTGAGATCGTAGATTTCATCAAAAGCAAAATTTTGGAACTTAGTGACGTAAGTTAATTGCAATTTTGTTGACCCACTTTAGCATTTGCCTTTTATGAACATAATGCAGCATATATCTTATGTGATTTCATTTGTATAACTTTCAGAAGCGAAAAGAGAAATCAAAAGCACGTTGGCGGGATCAGAGTGAACTTTCTCAGTTAAAAGTTAGTTATCTTGAACTGTATTACTTATTGACTTCTGGTTTACCACTCCCTCAACGGGGTTTATATTTAAAATGTTTACATATCTGCTAATGGGTTTCCTTGGTTTATTATGTTGTAAGAATAATCTCTTCTACAAACATCTTTTAGATAATATTGCATATCACTGTCTTGCCATCTCTTATTTCTAACCAGGTATTTGGCATCAAGGCGCTAGTCAAGAGCTACTTGCCTGTGAAGGATGCCCATCTTCGTGGTGGGATTGATAGTCTGATACAAATCCTTAAAAATATGCTGGCCTTCGGAGAGATTTCAAGAGAATTGGAATCAAGGTGCTGTTGAGAATGTTGAAGATCTTATATTTGTGTTAATTTGTATATTGCTCACACTGTAGACGTTCATTTCAATTTTTGCAACTTTCTGCAGTTTTGTGGATAAGGCTCACTTAAAGCTTGCTTCCGCAAAAGCTATTCTTCGCCTTGCAAGATATTGGGAAAGTAAGATACCAGTTGATGTTTTCCTTCTCGCTTTGAGGACAGTTGAGGTGAGCTACTGGTAAAAGTGGTGTGTCAATAAGACTCTTTTGGGTTTAAGTTACTAAGTTCGACCACTGATCTGTCAGAAGTTTGAGTGGAGCTACAATATCTTCAGAATGCTGGTTTGATTTACACGAAGGATAGCTTAAAACAATAATCATAAAATCTCGCAGCTTGTTTCATTTCTAAAGATTAATGAAAGAAAAACTAGTAGGAAAGAGAAAAGAAAGGAAGAGAACCTTGATAGGGAGGAATTTATGTTTTTGTTAACTCGATTGATTAATGGGAATTGAAATGATTTCGTTATTGGTGGGCTAATTATCTATCAAGTGGCTTGTCAAATTTTTTTAGATGAGTTGGTAGGAAAGAAATATACCTGATTATATGTATTGTTAGCATTCTTTACATTATAGAAGGAAAGCAAGGTGTGACTAATATTAACAAACATTTCCCATCCCATAATTGTCTTTCTTGTTCTTCCAGGTATAATTTTCTCTCATTATGCCTTCGGTTTTTAGAGTTTAATTCTGTCATCTTCTCTTTTGTGCTACGACAGATAAACTACCGTCAAGTTAGGAAACTCTTCCTCAGCAAAGTTCATCAGTACATTAAAGATCGTGTATTGGATGCAAAATATGCATGTGCTTTTCTGTTGGACATTTTCGGATCAATTCATGCAGATCTGGATGAGGTATTTGTCAACATCAAACTTTAATTTAAAAGGCAGGCTTAAAAAGTTAAACCTGTAATGATGGGATGATTAAATATCGTTTTACGTTCCCCTGTTTTTTTCATTTATGCAGGATAAACATAATCTTGCCGATGTCATACAAATGTGTCGTCAAATGAAAGCCCGACAACACTCCCTACAGTCTGATGCAAGCTCCCAGTTGTCTTATCCAGAATATATGCTTCCATTCCTGGTTCATGCCCTTGCACATCATCCTATGTGCCCTAATTTTGATCAATGTAGGGATGTCAAAGCAGTTGAACCATTGTATAGGTATGTTCTACATAATTCTATTACATAAGATGATGGATTTTTTTTTTATTTTCTGTCATGCTGGAAAGTGGTACTTGTTGAATAATACGACAAAGATTTTCACTATACTATTCATCCCAGTGGTTGTGACTAATTTTTATAAACGTATAACATGATATCCCTCCTGTCATCACGTATACTGTTTTTCTGACCTATGAATTAGGATATAGCGTGTCTCACTTATTTATCGTATATATGGCTTGATCACCTATGATTAAGCTATTCAGGTGTTACTGGCTTCTTTTTGAAGTTTGTGTGATGTGTCTGTGTGGGTCCTCCTAACTGAAAACTTATGATTTTCATGGCCTAATGGGTCTATTTGTCTTGTTGTCAGTCCTCTTATGACCCCCCTTTGGTTTATCTGAAAGGGAGGCCATTTTTTTTTTATCATCCTTTTGTGGATATCGTGGTGGTAAAAGAGGTTGAAATAAGGCTCTGAATTTTCCTTGTTTTCTTGATTTTTTATAATTAGAGTCAAGTGCTCCTCTCTAATTGGCACTGGACTTTTCTTCTTTTTGTTGATAACATCACTCATCTTAGCCACCTAGCTCTCCATAATCAACCTCTTTGGTGTTCTTTAATGGGTAACTTATATTACTTATCACAAAATGGTTTATCCAACAGTTGTCTTTTGTTCTTGCATGCTTGTCATTGTAGATTTTTGAGAAAAAGAAGTTATCATGGCATACTGGTATGCAGTGGAACCCCCCCCCCTAAATTAATCGGCTTAATAAGGGTCATTTGGAGGATTGTTATGGTGATCTGGGCTATATATGTAAATGTTTAAGTATGTACGTAGAATTCTGGGCTAGCGTGTGATAATTTTTCTGTTCTTTTTGTTTGCATGAGCCAATCAAGACTCAGTTGACTGGCCAGGTATTTTGAGTTGCTGAAACCTATTTAACACTAATAATTTGCTTGCCTTTTCATACATTCCTTTAAACCCTGATTTAAATGTTGCTTAAATCAAAGAATCATGGGTTATCTCGTTTGTATATGGGCGTCACCCCCTTAGATGTCTTTTTGTATATGGGAGTCACCCCCTTGGAGTCCTTTTGACCTGACTTACTTTTCAAAAGACAAAACAAAACAATGATTAGTAATTTGATTGGTGGTTCTTTCCTTTTCTAGAGTACTGCATCTTTTCTTCTCAATGGTTTTGCATGGAGATGAAGATACAGCCTCTGATGCTAATGACACTGACAAAGGAAAAGACTTTATTCCTACTCTTGTCTCTATGTTGCAAAGTATCAAGCAATCAGAAGATGTGGTTGATCTACTGAAGTCAAAGGTAAACACCAATGTCTTTAAGCTTAGGACGCACTCCTCGTTTGAAATAATTTGTTGTTAAAGATGGTAAGGCATCACCAGGTGGTTCCCACTATGGTACCATTCTCCCGCATATTTTTTTATATCTTTCTCAAAGATAGTACATGTTCCTTTTTATAATTTGGGGGGGGGGGGTGGGGAGGCTTAAGGCTGTAAATTATGGAAAAGGCACATGCTAGGTTAGGCCTCATTATACTTAAAAATTGTAACAGAGAAGAAAAGAGAGGGCAGATGATGGATGCTAATAGTGTGGCTACTTTCATCCTTGTATTTATTATCAAAGTAGATGTAATGTGAAAATCTGAGCTTGTTCTCTTGATGTACTCAATTGCAGAACTCATATGCAATAGCTGAACTTGGGCTGCTGGTTGTCAAGCGCTTGACTCAAAAGTCATGTGACACTCTAGGTGTCATTGAGTCTGTCTCATTGCCCTGTATCCTGTACAAACCAATTGAAATCCAAGAACATCACGCTCCTGAGGTATGATTAAAGGACTGGCAATGTGACGCCTAATGTATGAACATTAGGCTTTGCCCTTGTTATTCCATTACATAATCTTACACTGCTTCCTCTTCCGAATAGGTTGGTGATGTTCAAACATGGTTGGCGGAAGAATCTGTCGTAGCCCACTTTGAATCACTTACGCTGGATGTCAATGGAGCTGTAAGTATACTAGAGTCCAACCTATTTCAGCTGCCATCTGTTTGGTCAAACCGATTATCATTCGAATTTTGTCACTGTAGGTCCATCTAGAAATTCCTCAGGACGAGATTCTGGAAGACATTGAAACAGAAGGAAATGAGATGCCTCTTGGTAAGCTGATCAAGCGAATAAAATCCCAAAAAAATAAGTCAAAGGCAGTCCTGAAGGACAATTCTTTATCCGCTGACACAAAAAATGATGACATTTTGAAAGTGGTAAGGGATATTAATCTGGATAATATGGGGTTATCAAGTAAAATTAGCAATGGCCATGGCAATCATACAAGTCCCAAAACCAGTAAAGGTGAAGAAAATCAGGCTAAGAAAAGGAAAATGAGTGATACAGATGCAACTCCCATTCCTAAACGCAAAAGATCGGTGTCAGCTAGAAGCCCTTCCAAATATTCTCTCTCGCAGAGTACTGGTAAGGACTCAATAAAAGCTGGCTCAAAGAGTCCATCTTTCATACAAGAAAAGAATGAGGTCAGTCAGTCGAATTTGGTGGCGTCACCTATCAAAAAGAAGCTGAACGGTAGAGGCTCCAAACGGAGTAATGAGGATGCGGGTCAAGATGCGAAAAGTACTGGTGTCCGCGACCGGAAGGTGATTTATGTGCTCTAAGCCAAATTAAGTTTTAAATGCACATTGGGAGAATTTGAATGTTACTGATCAAATACAACACTTGCTCACCACTGTTTCTGCAGAAGGCAAAGCTAGTGGATTCAAACAAAAGTAATGGTAAATCTTCTATGGTGTCTCCTAAGGAGCTAAAGAGAAGGAGCCTTCCCGGCTTAGCAAAGGTCAGTATTTCTCGTGCCCTGCTTGAGTAATGAAGGTTCATATCGTGGGTATAAAACTGTGCTGGAATGGCTTTCATGGAATTTTTCCAGTCAATTCACTCAAATGTATAATGACAGCAGGAAAGACAGAACAACCAATTTTTTCGTCGTGTTAGCTAGTGTTGCCTTGAGATCAGATCACCAGTTTATTTTTGACAGTGACAATCAACTTAGAAAGTACAATTGACACTGTACCCATTGAAACTGCTATTTCTCATCTGGGACACAATATCACATTTTACCTTGAGACTGGATGGCATGCAACATGTGGTAACTGTCACTTTTGGGGTTTACTAGTGTCAGACACCCGTGGATCTATCAGTGCAATTTATTCCAGGCTTCTGTGTCAAGCATCTAACAATCGCAATGCCTCAAGGCATCCGCCATGGTGACAGAAAGGGTGGTTAGATGCATGAAACCTTGCTTCTATGGTGGAAACATAGAGGACCCTCATGCGAAATTGTTTTTCCTAATGATTCTCCACCCGTATTGCTTATTGTCATATAATTCCTTAATAATTTTACATATTCTTAACTGGAAAATTCTGAAATGTATATAAGTCTTACTCAGAGGATCACAGTTTGATCGTACTTTAAAATCTCGTCACTGAAAAAACCGAGTTGTAGAGATGGGTTGTATATTATGTTGTTTACTTGTGCTAAACATGATGCTTAGAGATTATAGTAGCTTATCATCCCCGTGATTTTCTAATTCTAAACTTACGTCATGTCTATTCATCAGTGCACATCAAAGGGAGCTGCTGGTCATACTACGGACTTGATTGACTGCAGAATTAACATTTGGTGGCCACTGGATAAGAAGTATGTTCCATTTATTAGAAACTTCTTTACTATTTGTTATGAGTCTTATGACATTTAGCATCTGAACTGGCATTTAAGTAAGTCGAAGCTAGAGTTTCAGGTTTGG
The DNA here is from genome assembly GCA_038382645.1 of Spergularia azorica. NCBI lineage: Eukaryota > Viridiplantae > Streptophyta > Magnoliopsida > Caryophyllales > Caryophyllaceae > Spergularia > Spergularia azorica. The sequence goes on from JBBYHQ010000022.1 coordinate 23,796,298, forward strand.
ATATCCATGTACATTTGGATTTGCATAACTTGTCTTGAACGATACTTTGTTTTGAGTGCACTTTTAAGCTCTGCTGTGTTAAACTATCTCTATTTCCTTTCTTTTTTTGCTTTCAGTGAACTCACTCTCTGATTTCTTAGTTTTTTCTCTCTTTGTTTTTTGCATAATACATTTTTCACTCAATGGGCTGTGTTAGCCACACCCATATATCTTTGGGCTTGAGCCCTTGTTGGTTGGGGTAGTTAGAGTAAGAACACAGGAAGTACAAGAATTCCATCTCTTCTTTAGCTTAGCCCATGGGCCATCTCACTGTTTATGCATTGATTCACCTCAATTCTATGGATTTAGGCTAAACAAAAGTTTCATATACGAACAACTTAATAAGGTACATCATACATGCAACTTTGGAAGCTCTATTGACATGCTATCTGTCCTTAATGTCCGTCCTTTGGTTCCTTCACTTGTAAAACACTGCAGTCTTTTCAAAGCACCTCGAGCATACTTGCTGTTTCTCCTGTACAGCTGTAATTTCTTTGCATTCTGGTTACTAATGCTTCCCCTTTGTTATATGTAACTATCCTTCTCTTTACTTCCTTTTCTTTTAGGAGTTTGTTTTACCGTCTTCCAAGCAACCTTTTTGTCGTGCATATCCATCTTTCTAAATGCTTCTGGGAATACGGCCCTTTTTTGGTACTCACAAAATCATCATGTGTTGTCATTTCCTGGTAGCACCAGGTTCAGAAGTCTTGTATTTAATAGATGTCGGTACATATTACTTTCTGGTTACCTTTATGGCCAGAGCTGTATTAGAAATGTTCATGATGATAATCTGGTTGGACCTTCATGTCGACAGGTTTTATCAAGGTGTGGTGAAATCTTATGATCCTGACAAAAAGAAGCATGTGGTAAGCAATCATCTTTTAAATATCTAGATTTGTTGAACATGTATTGCTTTTGGGGACACAATATAGTTTCTTCCACGGTTTCTCATGTGTTCCTGCATTATGAAGGTGCTTTATGATGATGGTGAAGTGGAAGTGCTACGTCTGGATAAGGAGCGCTGGGAAGTCATTGACAATGATCCTAGGCCTAAAAAGGTATGTTTTTTTTAGCGTGGAGAATGTTTTTATTGCTGCTTGTTCTGACGTGGTCAAGACTCTTTTCCTTCAATAGAGGAGGATTCTGTCTAATCTGTTCTTTACTTCCTTGCAGAAGACCAACACGGTGAAGAGTCCTAAACAAACGTGAGTGGGCATATCTAATCATGTTTCCGTATACATAGACTTTATGGATAGGTGTCACAGCCTAAAAACAATTTTTTTTTTATTGTTTCTTCTTTACTGAAAAATGTGCTTGTTGCAGCTTAACAAACAAGAAAAGTAAGGTATCTGAGGGATTGGGTGAAAAGGGATCTAACAAGAAGTAAGTACCATAATCTGATTTCTCCACCATAAGTAAAGCTTCCTCTATGTGTATTGAACGATGTAATCGAATTGCAGATCGTCCAGTGCGAAGGGGAAAGGATCTCGGAAGAAGATCTCAAGACCCAGTAGGAAAGCTGTAACAAAAGGAAAAACAAGTAACTTTGACGAAGCAGAAAGCATATCTGATGTATCAAGTGCAGAACCAACAATATCATCTGATTTGGACGAAGTTGTGTCTGGTAAGGGGCTTTAAAATGTACTAGGGTTTACTAAGTCTTGGATATATAGATGTGTGATGTGCTCAGTATCTGATTTCTGATACTAGGTGTAGAGTACCTAGCTAAATGCTTGGCAATTGTAAGAGTGTTTCTTCTTAGAAAAACTCATTGAATTACTTGATTGTGTGAAGTAAAATCTCATTCAGCTAGTCGTGTCATTTTTCAACTTGCTCCTTTTTCTTCGTCTAGCAGGTGATCCTAAGGAGGACGCAGTTGATGAGGCGGCTGCAAGTTTAGTAAGTGACGCAGAGGAGAAATCAGTTACTGCAGGAGAAGACAGAGCTTCTGCTGGGACTGATACAGAAGAATCTGGTAAAGAATCAAGCTCCAGTCCAGAAAGCAGGCATAGCAGAGACGAAGCAAATAGCCCTGAGGGTTCTCTTGGTATCGAGAAACCAAGGGGGTCACCAGAAGAGGAATGTAGTGAGCAGTCGAAAGATGATGACAGTGACGACACACCAGAAAAAACTGATCCTCGTGATGGCGGGGATAATGAAGATGCTGAGGATGAGCCTCTTGTACGTAGTCACCTTTTCATATTTGCTCAACATATTGAAACTTTTTGACTGCTGTCTGTGACTAATAGAAGAGTGTTTTTGCAGAGCGTATGGAAGCAAAGGGTAGGAAAATCTCACAAAAAATAGTCTAGTGGCCATTGTCTCCTGTGGCAGTCCGGAAAGAGTGTTGTGCTGAGATAGCTACTTGTGATGCTGATGCTGTCTGTTACAGAATTGACCAGGAGGAATTGCTCTCTTTTTTTGGCATGTTAACGAGCATGTGACCTTCCTTTGCTTGGCAGGAGCTGATGGTTGGTTGCAGATGTTGGGGGCGAAAGAATGATTAGAGGTGTCTTACGGGTCACCTGTACAGTTGTAGGCTGTTAGCTCAGTCTGTAATGTAGCATGTCCGGTAGCTAAGTGTGCAGGGCTAGGTAGTTTGTAGAAGATTCACCATTACTTGTACATGTGCTATATCGTTCTCAGAGTATTTTGTTCTCTGCTTTTGCCCATCGCAAAACCATTGTGGATCTATGTAATTCTGTTATTATTAAGAAGCTGTATGTAGTAGTAGACTGACATATAGTACTGTACTAGGAAGTTTAGGAAGGCGGGCTTCATATGGGTTGCTGCTGTTTCTTATGCAGGACTGCAACTTGTTCTTCCTGTGCATTATTACCTCCTGTAAGCCCACACTTGTGACTTTTGACTGTAAATTCAAATTTAAGACTCAGACGAATATTGTCTCTACAAACTTGAAACTCAACTGTGGCTATTTTCAAAGTCATGTTCCGTTAACTAGTGTCACGGATTTTTTAGCCAATTTGGGGAACTGTTGACACAACACATAAGTTAGTTTGCGTAAACAATTGTGGATTATGTATTTCAAAATTGCAAAAATTGAACAGAGGGTTAGTAGGTTTCACATATTAGCTTATATCTTTCAAATTGACGTGCATTATAGATACTAGCTGTGTCGTTGATTAACCTCTTGCCAGGTTATTAGCTTATCAACACGGCTTTTAGTAATTGTATGAAAAAAAAGAGACAAGTGTGGGTTGGACAAAGTAGTCGACAAAAGCAAAAGAGTGGAACATTTTGGTGTTGGTCAAAACCCCAGAATTGACTGTGTCTGTTTGTCTGTCTTTTGCAAGTGTGCGTGGATTCAACAATTCACTTTTGTCTCCCTGCCTTTGTCGTTTAGTTACTTCCAGCCCAGCAGAGGGGATGTCGACCATGTCGTCTCCGTCTAATCCGTGGATACTCAAGGTTGGGGTTGTTCAAGGAAGGAGATTGGTTGTCAGAGACTTCAAGTCCAGCGATCCTTATGTCGTACTCACCCTCGCCGATCAGGTATATTTATATTTATTTATATATATATATTATTATTGTACTACTGCCTCCTTCTTCTTATTTATTCATTTTATGATTATAATTAGGTTGCCAAAACCAAAGTGATAAAGAGCTGTTTGAATCCTGTTTGGAATGAGGAGCTCTCTTTCTCTCTACCTGATCCTCTTCCAATCCTCCAACTGGTATTCTTTTCTTTTCTTATTTTTTCTCGAATGTAGTTTTCAGGAATGAATTAATGTTTGAAAAGATTGAAACTTGTACAGGAAGTGTTTGACAAAGACATGTTCAAGGCAGATGATAAGATGGGAAGCGCTCATGTCAACATCCAACCACTTGTGTCAGCAGCAAGGCTTAACCAAGTCCTCAAACCCTCCTCCTCCTCCTCCTCCTCCTCCTCATCATCATCATCATCAACAACATTAAGGAAGGTCATCCCTGATTCTGACAATTGTCTTGTCAGGGAGAGCTGCATCTATTCTTCTGTCAATGATGGCGTTGTTGTTCAGGATGTTTGGTTAAGGCTGTGTCATGTTGAATCTGGTGAAATCCAACTCAAACTCACACTTGTTACTTCTTAGGTGTAACTCTCTAATCAATGTGTGACTTGTCTGTCACTCTACTATCTAAGAAGAGGAATGGAGGATCATGTCTGAAATTTCAAGCCTTAGGATTTCAGAAGAAGAAGATGTATTATTATATTAATTAGTGTGATTGTTGTCTAGACTTTAGTTTACTTTAGGATCACAACATCAACTCAGCTTCTACTACTCTTGTACGGAGTAGTGTGGACTGCATTCAATCAAATATCAGTCTCATGTCTTCTTATCAACTTTGCTGTTAGTACTCCTCCGTATATCACAAGTCACTATAAAATGGGGGCACATTATAAAACATTAACTATGAATGTCATTACAAAATATTGCCGATTAATTAAGGTTTACATTTGGTAGTACGAAATCAACCTTAAAATAGAGCCTATCCGTATTAATTACCCACTATTTTATTGGCAAGTGTGTTGCTAATTAATTTGTCATTTGATAAATACTCCGTAAAGATAAAATTAGAAAAAGAAACGAGGAGGGTTTTGGTTGGGTTGGGGCCATTAACTGGATAATGAAGAGGAAATGGATAGAGAAAGAGAAAGAGAAAGAGAAAGAGAAAGAGAAAGGGGAATCGGAATCGGAATCGGAATCGGAAAGTAAAGAAAGGATAACGGATTTGGGGAATGGAAGTCAAGTGATTTACAAACCGAGACTGATTGGTTACAAAGAGGCCTGGAATTGGTTTGAATATCTAAACAATAACATTCCATGGAGTCGTCCAACCATCCGGGTCTTCGGCCGCTCATGCCTCCAGGTCTGTCTTCTTGTTCCTTCTTCTTCAAGATTCAATATTCATACTACTCCCTACTTCCTTAGTAGTAAATGTTTTGTTTCAACTATGAATGGGCAGCCTCGGGACACATGCTATGTTGCCACTCAAGGTCTGCCCACTCTTGTTTACAGCGGATATCAGCCTCATGCCCACGACTGGCACGAATTTCCTCCCCTCCTTGATCTTCTTCGCATTGTAATCCTTCTTTTTTTTTTTTTAAACAAGTATTGTGTCTCCATGATTGGTCATAAAGTCGGCAACTTTATTTGAATCTCGTCTATTAGTCTCTGCGCAGATGGTGGGTTTAGGATTTTAAGAAGCCAAGCCAATTTGCTTTGATGAGTTGCTAAAATATCATGGACATTTTGTTGTTGTTTGGTTGTCAAAAGCATGCTTTTTTAGATTAGGTAGGTGGCTAATGCATACATTTATTAAAGGTTGAGAGTGCTATCCCTGGAAGCCGTTTCAACATCTTGCTCCTCAACAGATACCAGGGTGGTAATGACTATGTTGCCTGGCATTCCGATGATGAATCTCTTTACGGTCCTACTCCTCAAATTGCTTCCCTTTCTTTTGGTTTTGACCGTGATTTTTTCCTCAAGAAAAAACCTTCTAAACACTCCCCTACAGGTATATCACTATATCTTCTCTGGTGGAGTACTGTAACCATTTTTGAGTGCTTTGTAATTGTTAGCAATTCATGATATTGTCTTTTTTCATTGTTAGCTGTCACTAAACAAGTACTCACTCACTGTGTATGCCTATCTGCCTCTAGTGTCGCAAAAGAGTGCACAGGAAGAGCCTGCAAAGAAACGGTGCAAGAAGAGCAGCAGCACTGAGCAGCATTCTTTCACATTAAGACATGGATCAATGCTGGTCATGAGAGGCTACACTCAGAGGGACTGGGTTCATTCTGTACCAAAGCGCGCTAAAGTGGATACTGCCAGGATAAACCTTACCTTTAGGCTTGTCCTCTGAGACTCATCTGTACAACTGATGCCCCCTTTTTGCTCTCTTCCTCAATTTTGCTGTATGTATCTCGTAGCCTAAGGTAAGAAATATGAGATGCTGAGGCCTATGAATTTCTTGCCATAAGTCTGTACCTAGATCTGACATGCCTTGGATCACTTGTTTCTGAATCTATTTGATGTATACAAGGTTACCTTTTGTATCGTGTTATATAGTTATCGTACTTTTTTTAGGCAAACAACTAAACAGGTCCATATTGATTGAAGGAGGTTCTTTTTACAGTATTTAGCATTTTAGAAAGTTTATCTTTGAAGCATTCAACGCATTTGTAGAGAGTAAAAACACTAATTTTAGGTTCCTTACAAATGCTCTGTTTAGCTAAATAAATCCTAAAATTAAATCCACCAATGCATCCTATATCCAAGGAACTTCTCTCTTTGGTTTGAAACCAAAACAAAAATCAATAATTCTCTGCGTCAACGTACGCGTGCAAAAGCCTCCCTAGTTTATGCTTGGCTCTAATATCATCATCATCATCATCATCATCATCATATCTATGTGTATGCATTGCCATCCTTTACACAGCTTGAATGAAAGAATACGCTGGTGTGCCATTTATCGTCTGACGTTCATATCACACAATTCATTTCATAGCGATATCCTCGTCAGGTTTTTTTTTTTTTTAAACTTCTTATGCATATACATTTTCTTTCCTTCTAATCTCTGCGACTGGTTTTATCGTCTAATAGTATGAATATAATGCCACGACTTGTTTTTTCGGTTTAGAAGTGTACATGTTTGTTTGAGTTTTGGTGGCTGGGTGTTGGGCCAATAATTGGCATGCTTCTGTTTTGAACGGTGCAGCAGCGACAACAGATGATTGGTATCTGAAGTACGGACAGATTGGTGTGCACAGAAAATGCGTAAGATGGTGAATATGGTGAGGACCCGTGGAAATTCCACGGGTGGGTCTCCCAGGGCAGCTGAAGTCGGGGAGATTGACACCAAAGCTCCTTTCCAATCCGTGAGAGCTGCTGTTAGCCTGTTTGGTGAAGTATCATCCCCCAAGGCCAAGTCCCTTTTCACCAAGAAGTCCAAATCTCAGACTGAGGCACAGGGGGTACTAGACAAGGAGGCACAGTTTCATTTGGCCCTCAACGAGCTTAATAAGTTGAAGGAGCAATTGAGAGGTGCCGAATCTGCAAGAGCTGAGTCCCTTCCTGAGCTTGACAAGGCGAAAAGGACTCTGGAGGAACTCAAACAGAAACTCAAACTCGTTAATGAATCCAAACTGTGTATTGTAGAAGCTTCAGATGCTTTGAAATGCAAGGCTGAGAAGCTTGAACGGGTGGTGCTTGATTCTGAAAAGCAAGATGCTGAAACCAAAAGAGAGGAATACAAGGCTGCCATTGCTGAGCTTGATTTGGCAAAACAGGAACTCAGCAACATGCGCAGGGAGTTTGACGCAACTTCAGAAGCCAAACTCAGGGCTTTGAGAAAGTCACGGCAGGCAGAGCT
>JBBYHQ010000022.1:23803987-23846351 GCA_038382645.1 Spergularia azorica
GAAGAGGTCAAAACTGCCCGGGCTGCCTTCCTAGAGGCTCAGAAAGCTACAAGTTTTGAGCTTGAAATAGCAAAGGGGTCACTTAAGCAGGTTGAGGAGGAGAAAATATCACTTCAAAGTTCCATGGAGTCCCTCAAGTGTGAATTAGAACAAGTAGGCAAGGAACTATCTGAGCAGAAGCGTAAAGAGGAGGAATTAGAAGCTTTAGCCAGTAGAATCCGGGCTGAAATAGAGGATAAAAGGGATGAGCTGGAAGCGGGTCTTGTGAATAAAACAAGCGCAGCTAATGCCTCCGATGATATGATCTCATCACTGGAGCAGCTGACTATGGAAACTCGGAGAGCAAGGCAAGAGGCGGAAGAGATGGTGAAGCTAAAAGAGGAGCAGATACGAGAAGCGGAGAGCACTCGGGAGATGACGAGGGAGATGGAGAGTAAGTTAGGTGGTGTGTTGAAAGAAGTCGAGGAAGCGAAAGCCTCAGAGGCAAGTGCTCAAAAGGATATGTCACAAAAATCAACTAGTGAAAGCAATGAGAATGGGAAGATAAAGTTGTGCAGCGAGGAGTATAACTCACTGATGGAGAAAGCAAATGAGTCGGAGAAGTTGGGTGACATAAAGGTAGCTGCAACAATGGCTCATGTAGAGGCCTTGGTAGCAAATCAGCAGGAGGCTGCTAAAAAGTATGAAGCGTATTCAAAAGCCATTGAAGAACTGAAGATGGCTGAAGAGGAGGCTTCCAAGGCTGCGCAGATGGCCGAGGCTGCAACTGTTGCTTTAGAAGCTGAGCTGCACCGAATACATGAGCAAGAAGAGAGTGCTCAAATTGTAGATCAGCCAGCTTAATTCACGAGCTAAGTTGGTCCATTTTGTTCAACAATATATATATGCAGTTCCTACGACAAATTTGATTTACACAGAGAAAGACACCATAATATAACAGAGTAGCAAAATAGCATAGGTTGATCACAGTGGATGATCTTTACTTTTACTTTTGCTCATACATTTACATATACATTAAGAAAGAGGAATCGGGGGATTTTGATAATTGATAAGCCTCCGGTAGGCTTGACCAAGAGAGTTTCTTTATTGTGAGCATTAAATCGTATTTGTATACAGAAGTACTAATCATCAGATGAATGTGCTGCTGAGTTAGAGAATCCATTCTGATGTCCTAATTTTTGCAACTCGGATTCAATAGTTTGAGCAATGTCAGCTTCTTCTGTGGGGTGGTCTACATGGAAAGATCCCTGGCGTTGATCCATTAGCGACTGCTGCTTGATGTAGCTATAGAGCTGTTGGTGAAATGGATGGTCCAGTGAAAAGCAATTAACAGTCTCGTTGGAAGTTGCTGATCTTTCTTTTCTACAAAAATGGGGTAGGGAATCATAGTCCATCACCTGCATATACAGCACAAGCTTGATATAATTTCAGCCTTAAGAAATTTGTAAGCTTGGTGATATCATAGTCCATTACCTTCAACAACTCATCTCTTCCACAGCCTGACAACACCTGAACCTTTTTCCTCGTTCTCTCCTGCAAAAGAGGCTTCACAGCCTACGCAACACACAATATGTAAATCCTCCATCTCTCCTGTTGTACAATTAATAAAAGAATGCTATATATGGATTCAGGACAAACTAACCTTCCAACAAGCTGAAAATACATACGGAGCATTCACAATGTAGTATGTATTCGTCTTCTCTGGATAGTTTAAGTCGTCAATGCTTGATATAATACTCAGTAGCTGCATGCAATTATATACAGATGATTTATTATTAACCGATCCAGAGTTGGAAGTTGAAGATACATATATACAGGCGGGCCGTACCTTTATTTGGCTCAAGGCTGTAAGTTTCAGACCAGTCATATCTAGAATTTTTATGCAGGTTCCAATGTGGCGTCCAAATCTCTGGGTTGCCAGAGGCTAGAAGGACAGGCAGATTAGTGAAATATAACTCGATCATCAGATATAGTGTTATATATACTACGAGAGTACTCACCAAGATGATACGATCTCGATATTCATTTAGTTGGATATGAGACTGGACATAGTAATGGACCTAGAGAAAGAAACAAGGAATGTGCTGTAATTAATTATATTGTAAGAAATTAAAGAATGAGCAAATTAAAACAGTTAATGATGAGTCGTCTTACAGAAGCTTTGTCAAAAGTGCTGAGGCCGACACCAATAGCAAATACTGGAAGGCCCTGTAATAAGAATGAATACAGTATAAGGGTATGTAGATAGGAAGGGAAGTGAGGAAAAAAAAAGTATATATATATATATATATATATATGCAGAGATAGATAATGGAGTTGACACCTGATTTGAATATCCAGACAATCCAATTAGCTGAGACTCTCGCACTGCTCTATATAATTCAACAGGAGCAATAACTTTCTGTAGGTTACCTTGATTAATTAATTAGCAAACTCTTTTGAAATAATTCATCAGTGTAAATCTTGAATTGCTTACAGAGAGTATATTGTCGATTTGATTGTGCAACCTCCAATTGAGGCAGTCCAGCAACTGCATACATATTATTCATCATTTAATCGTATGTACTCCATGTGTTTAATTAAAGCTTATTATTGATTAATTAATACCATTGTATGGGCTTTGTCGAGGTTCCAATCCCTGGCTTTCAGAAAACGACCCAAAGCATCATCCGGGCAGCCTTGATGAACATTCTGATAGCAGCAGAGGTAGTAACTAATTGGTAATTAGCACTTTAGCAGTAAGAACAAACATGAAAAATAGACATAAAAGGTAAATGAAAACGTGGAAAAAGCCGCATGCATAAGCAGACGAATGATGTGATGTGATTTAGTTGTTGCAGTTGGAATTATTATTGAGTTATTATATCGATCAGCATATAGACGACGTACAATTAATTATCTTCCATTATTAATATTAAAATGAAATTATTATTATACATATTGATATTTGGGAGCTTCTACCCTTTCACACTCATTCCACATCAGTACAACGTGTACATACAGGGCATTTTGTGGAAACAATTAAAGACGACTTGGAATTACTAATTACCAAATTACATGAATGAATAGTAAATATGATGATGACAAATTAATAGTAATAGTAATAGTAATTGTAATAGAATTACCTTGAAGGTGTTGGTTAAAGCAGCAGGGTCTTGAGCTGCACACACATAACACATATATTCATTCATCTTGTAAAAAAGATTAGGTGAATAATAATAATGATAAATTAAATGATGAATGGAGAATTACCAACCTTGGAGGATCAAGGAGTTGAACTCAGACATAGCGTCTTCTGTACAAATCATCTTCTTCAATACACCTTAGCTCTAACTATAACATCAAGGACATCAACTCCTCCTCGGCTCCTTTGAATATATTATATGAATATATAAACAGATATTCAAGGTTGTCGGGCGTCGATGGTAAATTCGTCAACCGGAAAGTCCGAGGAAGAGAATTAATTGCAAGTGGGGCTTCCTTTGATCATTCCATTATTTTGACTCTGCCTGCCTTTTGTTTATCTCTGGACTCTAGACAAACGAGCGGCAATAGGATAGATAGAGATAATGAATATAAAGCTAACAGCAGCCTTATATATACGACTATATACTGTACTAGATATATGATCTGTACGTAGACGATCCATGTCAAATTGCCAACTGAGTGTGGTAAATATATGGGCTTTTGAATCTTAACGCACACTAGTTTCAACCGGTGACAGAACACTTTATGGACTTCAAAGGCCCAAACTGAGGAAAATTCGGTTCGGTCCACATTACTTTATTTTCTTTAACAAATTTGTGCCATTCGATCGCGAGCGGATATATAGCTGATCATGAGTTGAATAATTGACACTCTGTAGAAATAAAATAAATAACGGAGAGAAGAAAATCCAAAGTATAAAAGCTTGACTTTGTACTAATTAATTAATAGTTGCCGTTGACAAGTTCCGTGATTCTTTCTCGTATTCGCATATTCCTTCTTGAACTCGACATGCAAATTATTTAGTAAGCAACTACATTAACATACATTTTTCTAACACCTAATAAATCGCACAAGACGTTGAACGTCTCTTTTAGTTTCAATTCCGGTCACACAATCCACTCCATGATCAGCTAGATATATATTCCCCTCGGTCTATATTCAGAAGAGACACATGAACGATATATTTAGGAAAATTCATTTTAATTAACACTGTATTGAATTGTTTCGGGTAATGTTAAGACGGTTCAATAATAGGACGTGGAGATTTCACTTAAGGGATAAGACACAGTAAATAAAACTAATATTGTACATAAGTTTTGGACGTAGAGCCGCAAAGGTAGGCAGGAGATGGATGACTAGTAATAAGATAAATGGTATGAGAAAGGGTTAGGTTGTCTCATTCTAATGACGGCCAAGGCTGACATATATAAGTCCATATATATAAAAAATAAAAGGACATATATACATTATACCATACAGGGTCCATGAAAAATCAAAATTGTGCACACACATATATACAGACTTGATTGATTGATACTCCATATCATTAAGTCAAGGTTGCTTGATAGAAGAGAAATGATGAGATTATATCATTAATGAAGAGATCTTTCATTTTTTCAATACAAATTAAATGTCAAATCCCTCAATAATAATTAGTAGCAGCAAGTCAGAAGAAGGCCAAAGTAGTAGTAGTAGTAGTAGTAATGTCCTGATGATGAAAGGTGGTACTGATGATAATGTTATTAGCATCAGCAGTAGTAATGGCAGCAACAACACGATGACAAGTAGATTATCTGCAAGTCATTATCGAGGTGGTACTGGAGAGATCATAGAGATTATGGAAGAAGAAGATGAAGATAATATGATCACATCATCATCATCATCATCATATTTACACGATAAAAATAATAATAGTGATCGTGGAGGTGGAGGTGGAGGGGGGATCAGTACGAGTTTGTTTTCGATTGATATCAACAATAATAACAATATTGTGAGATGGACATCATCGGATGGTGGTAATAACAACAAGAATGTTGTGTATGTTTGCGTTGGGAAGAGCGAGTCAAGCTCGTCTGCTCTTCTGTGGGCTCTGAATCATGCTGTTATTCCTGGAACCACTCTTGTTTATCTTGTTCATGTCTTCTCTGAGGACAGATTCATCCCCAGTCCACGTAAGTAGCTAGCTAGCTTATGTTTTACTAGTAATTCTATTATTATCTATCATACATTTGAATAATGTTAGGGTTGTTGATGGATCAATAATGTATATGCACAGTGGGAGGAGGAAGGGTGGCCAAGAGTCAAGTGAGCCGAGAGCTGGTTGAGTCTCACGAGACACAGGAAAGAAGCAAGAGAAGGGAACTTGTTACAAAGTACGTGGACAAGTGCAATTCTCATCAGGTATGTATATATGTAGTTATTAATTAATTAATTATGATGATAATAATTCATCATTATTGTTCATTTCATTAATCACCAAAAAAAAAAAAAAAAAAAAACATTACAGGTACAGGTGGAGACGATTTTGATTGAGCATGATTCAGTTGGGTATGCAATTGTGGAGCTCATTTCTGTTCTTAACATTACAAACATCATTCTAGGAATTTCCACCTCCAATCTCAGGTACCTACGTTACGTTACGTATACTCTACTCGTGATTAATGATTATTCATATATTCATAGATTCCTGACAAAATGAAGAAACTAACAGGAAATTGAAGAGTGGAAAATGGAATGGGAGCATAGTATCAGATCAGGTACGACAAAACGCGCAGTCAGGATGTGAGGTTAAGATCATATGTCAAGGCAAGGACATTATCCCCACTTCAGACCTTGCCGTTAAATCAACTCCATCTCCGACCACCACTGCTGCTGCTACTCGTGATCAGGATCCTGCCAACAACAACAACAACAACAACAACAACTCCTTCTCTTGTTGTTTCAGACCATCTGCCAACGACGACTAACTTCTTCAACACCTTTATATACACAGCAAGCGGGGATAGCTCAGTTGGGAGAGCGTCAGACTGAAGATCTGAAGGTCGCGTGTTCGATCCACGCTCACCGCATTTTGCTGTTTTTGCATAAATTCCACTGAATTGCTCATCCCCTTAACTCGTTGAATTTTTATTATTTTTACTCGTACGACAAAATGATTGAAAGTAGTCCACAACATGCATGCCTTCCCTACATATATAGGCTGTTTTTGCATCATTCGGCTCAAGCGTGAAACCCTCCCTTTTTATATGATTATGATTTATAATAATTTTACTTTGTGCCTGAAATTACTTCTCTTCCAGTTTGCGGAATTTCCCCATTTCCTTGTTCACTTTGCTATGTATCCAGTATAAACAAGCTCCTTTATTTCCAAGCTCTAGTTACATTCTACACGATAAGAAAAGAACTAGTTAATCTCTTTCACAGGGCCATGCCTCTCGTGAGATGGTCTCATACAAGATTTCGTGTTTTTGCCTTGGCGCGTATGTCAAAAACAGAGCACATTACCGTCCATCTTTACAATTTACATACTTCACATCTACTGCAGGCCTTGATACAATGGAAAGTTACATTCATTCATTCAGGTCAATTCGACATGACAGACAAATACACACTTTTCAAGTTTTCATCATTCCTGGAGTCCACATCCTCCCAAAATTGCTCCCAAATTTTCTACTCCACCATAAACAATATAGTTTTCCTGAACAGTCAAATAGTTTTCCTACTAAAAAGAACATAGTACAAAGGTGAAAATACAAGACAATATAGAATTGAACTAAAGATAAAGATGGGAACCTTAGAAGAAATCAAATTCTAGGTAATTGTCCGATCCCTTGTTATCTACAGCAACAGCAGCCTTTCCACTCGAACTCGGAGGAGCTGGTGTCTTTTCAATCACTACAGGACTGGGTATCTCAGGTGGTGTAGCACATCGTATAAGTGCCCAGTTTACACCTTCAAAGAACGGGTGTTGCTTTATCTCCGTTGCCCCTCGTTTATATGCCAATCTCTGCTGTGGTTCTTTCACTAGCAACCCCTTCATCAGATCTCTAGCAGCAAAACTCACTCCAGGGGCTTCTGGGAACCGCAGAGGTTGGCCGACAACATTGAACAGAGTGGCACGGTTCCCTGATCCTTTAAAAGGAGTTCTTCCAAATAAAAGCTCATACAGAAATATCCCAAACGTCCACCAATCTACTGAACTTCCATGACCTTCACCTTTGATTATCTCAGGTGCCAGGTACTCGTGTGTCCCAACAAAAGACATTGACCTGGCATTCGTGGGTTCAGCAATTAGCTCTGGGAGTGGCCTTACTTGGTTCCCCATTTCATTCTTAGCTTTCTTCTCTTTCTTGGACCGACTAGAAAAGAAATGCGGTGAGAAGCATGTCATCGGAGCAACACATGATGGCTGAATGCAGGAAGGTTCGATACAAGCAGGTTGCGCACAGTAAACCGAGTCTTTCCGCAATGGCTCTGCCTCATTGGAAGACGACTTTGATAGTGTTGGACTAAAAGAACAGCGAAGTGACAGATCAAAGTCTGATAGCATGATGTGGCCATCATCTCTCACCAGAACGTTCTCTGGCTTAAGGTCACGATAGACAATCCCAAGCATGTGAAGGTACTCCATCGCCAGGAGGACTTCTGCTACATAAAATCTACACATAATCAATAGCAACAAAAGAGAAGTAAGCTTTATTATCCCACGGCCCAGTAAAAACTCTCAAAAACTTGGCACTCATCATAGAACACAAGGGACCTTTGTCAGAGACTAACAGCATCTTATGGTGAAGAAACAAAGGTTTTCATGTTTTCGATATGGCTTGTAACTGTGATTGATCAATTAACACCACCCACATTGATGCTCACCTCATGAGAAACATATACTACTCAGGTCTGAAATATTAGAAATCCTGCCACAAGCTACTTTTGGGAAAGTCCTTTTCCATCTCTTGCCAAGCAGTACAAAAACAGCATCATTTACAAGTGAACTAATTACAAACAAAAGGGAAAACATAAGCATGTGCTTGGCTAAATATTGGCCATTTTTATTAATAAGGGACACAAAAACATCCAGATGTCATTGTGATAGATAGATTGGCTCAAATATTGTAAAACGGTAACTCCCCACATATAAGAAGACGGTGATTTGGTACATATGTAGATCCCAAAAAAAAAAAAAAAAAAAAAAAAAAAAAATCCCATTTAGCTTCTAGAAATTGAGAACCACGTTGGAAAGGAACTACACAAGTGCTAAGGTGATTGAAACCCCTTTTTGTTGCCAAAAATGATCATAACAAACCCTCAAAGCAACAGTTCACCACCCAACCATCAATCAAACATAAGACAAGAGAAATGGAAGTGAAATTAACTTAGACAAGAGTGCCATGAGCATCAATGACGGCTACATCGTGGACAACTCTCTCCAGAACTTAAGACTAAAAGCAGCAGCCCCAACAACGGTGGTTTCCTACACCAGGGACACAACTCTTACTTTAAAGCAAGGAGAAGGTTCAACGAAAACTTAAAAAAACATGATCATGCTTATGAAATCTAACTTGCCAGAGAACAAACAACTTTAGATCCAGCACTCAAACACTAAAGATACAGTGGAGCAAATAATAAACAATAATAATAGTAATGAGATTAGAAAGGAGGAATGAACCTACTTGACTGCTTGCTCGGAAAAATATTTCCCTGGCTGCCTTTGCCTAAGAGTGTGTAAGTCTCCACCAGGGCAGAATTCCATTACCAAGCACGAGAACTTATCAGTCTCAAAGTGAGTATACAAAGTAGGAAGGAAAGGGTGGTCGAGAGACTGTAGAATCTCCCTTTCAGTCTGAGCCCGAAGTAGCTTCTTTCGACTAGCCAAAGATGCTTTATCCATGACCTTCATTGCAAAGTAACACTTTGTTCCACTCAACTCAGCAAGGTAGACACTCCCAATATCCCCACAACCCAAGCGTTTGAGCAACCTGAACTGGCTTAAACCAAGGACACCATCCTTGGAGCGTACCGCCCGAATAGCTTCCCAACGGACATCATTTCCCTTGTGGGGCTTGCTGACAGTACTGCTGAAGCTGCTGCAACTGCTCTCATCACTGACATCAGTGCTAGTGCTTGCCCTACACAAGCTAGTTTTGCCGCTTTCGGCAAGATCAAGGCGGCCGCTGGTCTTAGCACTTCCACTGGTCTTAGCGGAGACAGAACTGTGTTTGACTGAAGTTTTCTTGTCCTGATCAGTAGAGACATCCTCGGAATGGATGGGAGTTTCGACAGCGGAAGAAGAGGATGAAGTGAAAGGCAAGGGTGCATTTGGAGCGGGTTTAGTAATAGGTTTGTCGGAAAGGTAAAGGGATTGGGCGAACTGGTCGGGGAAGGCAAGTTTAGATTTGGATGGGAGAGGATTATGATTGGAAGCCATAGGAAGAGATGGGGGAGTGAAAGAGGTCCAAGAGACACTTAATCTACAAGTCTCACCAGCATATCCATCGTGGAAGGAAGGATGATGTTGCAATTGGCCTGCAAATGGAAAGGGTCAATTGATTTAATTAACAAAAGCAATGCAAAGATGGGATCTTTTAACAGGTATCACTCAGTGGAGCATTTTGACATCTATCAAACATCAGGATTCATTGATTAATGAACAAAAGCACTGCAAAGATGGGATCTTTCTGTTGGTAGTAGAAGCAGCAGCTTCACACACAAGCATTTCACACCAGGGTTGTGGTGGGAACTGAAATTTAATGAGACAAAAAAAAAAAAAAAAAAAAAAGCAGGCAGGCATGAAGGAGTGAACTAAGCAGCAAAGCATCCCAGACAAACAAACCCAGAAAGCGGACATAAAATTAAAGAAGAAGAAAAGAAAAGAGAAAGGGATCTAGGTTTACAGAAAGCGTCGGAATAAAAGTTAGAACAACAAATCTTATTATAAACCCAGAAAATGATATAAACAAGAGGGTGTGAGATTGCCCAGTAAAAACGAACCTGGTCACTGATTAATCAAGTAAAACCCTTGATTGATTGAACCATCATCATCAGCAGCAGCAGATTGAATGAGTGAGTGAAGGAATCTGTTTGAATCAAAGTTCTGTGTGACACAGACTCCCACACAAACTTCCCTTCCCTTATTGCAGTCTCACTGTCTGTCTGTGTCTGATGAGAGAGAAAGAGAGGGAGAGTCAAGTATCCCAAATCATTTGGTACTCCGGGGTCCGTGGCACCTAGACCAAGTCACAAAGGTATACCGAGAACGACCATTGTTACTCCACTTACACTAGTCCTCGCTTTCTTTTTATCGACATGAAAAATAGTGAATTCTAATCAAATCAAAGTCATTTAAATTTGAGTGCTACAAGTCTTTCGCTTCTCTTTGAACATGGACTACAAACTTTTAGATGGTTTTACGAACCATCACTTTTCAAGTCTATTTTAGTTGACCCAACACATTTTTCCAAAAGTTTTCAAGGCCGCTCAATTACATACAAAAATCATCAAGATACATTAATCTCAAACTTTGATCCAAATCAACGTTTTGGATTAAATATTATATTTGGGGACGTAAACTAATAAATCAAACTCGTTGACAAACAAAATCTTTCAAGTTTCTAACACATGTACAATATTCGTTTCAGCATTAGAACTCTAATGTGAAAAGTCCATGAATGGGTGTCCACACTAAAACATGTGGCAAAGTTACCAAATCGCCCAAAAAAAAAAAAAAACATGCTAGTTAGCCTCAATGGGTGACACAAGGCGCAGATGCATAAATCCATAAACAGTAACTGGGCCGTGATACTTATCAAGGGCACTTCTAGACTGTCCATGATGATGTTTTGAGAATAATTGAATAGTCTGAATTCAATGCCTTACATGGTGAACATTGACCGAAATGAAATGACGGATTTTGCCAAAAAAATGATTCAAGACCAAAAACGGGTCACTTTTGTGAAAAGCCCTAGGGGTTTATTATGAGTTTTATACAAATACGGAGTATTAGAGAGATCAATGATAATGTCCATAAAAGCAACAACAAAAAAAAAGTACGTGACCTTCACTCAGTGATGTGTGCCTAAGGTGCTTAAAGAATTTGCTAAATAGAGTTATCAACCCTCATATTCACCAAGATCATTAAAAGGGTGCCGGTAAAATTTTATACACATTTATCTACTTTTAAATCAATAGCTCAAAATTGAATTATAATATTATCCGCGGTTTTTCGTCTAAGATGGCCCAGAAAAATGAAAGTTCACTTATTTATTTATTTATTTATTTTTGTTGATATGAGAGCTCCTAGGGGTTAGATCATTTATTTGAGTGATTCTACAATGGCTACCAAGATATGGTAGCCATTGTAAAAACGAACACATCAGACCGTTAATTTCAGAGATTCGATCATAACCCTCCATTACTTGACCAAGTAATTAAAAAAAAACATCAAAAACATTTATTAAATTCCTAGAGCCCAACACCCCATCCTTTTCTCTCTCCTCCCCCCTTCCCTAGCCGTGCCCACTGCCTACACCGAACACCAACCCCTCCGGCCGGATATACGACGCCGATCTCGCCTGGGTCATCGGCAGCCATCGTCGTGGTGTGCTTAGTCATCCACGCGCGATTCTCTCTCCGCTCAACACACCTTTTTCCCACCCTCAACCCCATTGATTCCCCGGCAACCGCCCACGAAAACCCCCTCCCACCCCTTTCCCAACCCCCTAGCAGCCTGAAATGTCGCCGCGCCTCACAATGGCCGATTGGCCGCCCAAGAATTTGGAGAACGGAAAGAGAATATGGAGGCATGGAGGTGGAGGGAAGGGCGGAACTGACGCAAGGGTGGGTGTGCGTGGTATCCGGCGACCGTTGGACCTAATGGTAGTGTTGGGCGACGTGTTGGTGGTTGTTAAGTTGGAACAACGGTGGTTTCTGGGGTAGGGAAGGGGAGGGTAGTATGGAGGAGAGAGAAATTGTGATTATGTGAGTTGGTGTCTGATTTTATTAATTTTAATTGTTTTTCCATGGTCAAACTAATGGAAGGTTAGGATTTAATTAGGAAAATCAATGGCTATTATTGAACCATTTACAATGGCTACCAAACCTTGGTAGCTATTGTAGAATTAGTACATTTATTTGGCAAAATATTAGAGCGAAAAGGCCATGGTCAAATTATTTGTGAGGCGGTATCAAAATAGAATCTAAAAATGAGATTAGATTGTGTGTTTTTGCCTTGGTGCCTAGATCACAAACGAACATTTACCATCCATGTTTACAATTTACACCAGCAGTAGTACTATTCGGGACCGCCCCTTACCCCGCTTTATGACGGGAGTTTTTAAGGCAATGGGGTTAAAGATGTTGTTGTTGTAGTAGTAGTACTATTCGGGACGAAAATATAATGTGTACTCGGTAACAAGGCAATACACACTATTCATCATTCCCCAATTCCAATATTCAGGAGACCACCTAGTCCCCAAATTTCTCCAAAACTTTGCACTCCACCACAAACATGACTTGAAATGTTTCTGAATAGTCAAATAGCTTTCCTACTAAAGTACTAAGCATAAGAATTAACAAGTTAACAACAATAGAACGGTAAAAATACAATGAAATTAAAGTAAAGATAAAAAAATGAGAAGTTTAGAAGAAATCGAATTCCAGGTAATTGTCTGAACCCTTATTATTATCTACAGCAACAGCAGCCTTTCCGCTAGAGGCAGGGGGAGGTGGTGTCTTTTCAATCACTACAGGCTTGGGTATTTCAGGTGGTGTAGCACATCGTATTAGCGCCCAGTTTAAACCTTGAAAGAATGGGTGTTGCTTTATCTCTGTTGCCCCTCGTTTATACGCCAATCTGTGCTGTGGTTCTTTCACTAGCAATCCCCTCAGCAGTAAAACGAGTCTTTCCGTAATGGCTCTGCGTCATTGGATGATGACTTTGATAGTGTTGGACTAAAACAACAACGAAGTGACAGATCAAAGTCTGATAGCATGATGTGGCCATCATCTCTCACCAGAACGTTCTCTGGCTTAAGGTCACGATAGACAATCCCAAGCATGTGAAGGTACTCCATTGCCAGGAGGACTTCAGCTAAATAAAATCTACACATAAACAATAGCAACAAAAGAGAAGTAAAAGCTTTATTACCCCAAGCCAAAGGTCCAGTAAAAACTCTGATGTACTATCTAGAAAGGTCCGAAATACTAGAAAGGAGGAATGAACCTACTTGACTGCTTGCTCAGAAAAATATTTCCCAGGCTGCCTCTGCCTAAGAGTGTGTAAGTCTCCACCAGGGCAGAATTCCATTACCAAGCAGGAGAAGGTATCAGTCTCAAAGTGAGTGTACAAAGTAGGAAGGAATGGGTGGTCGAGAGACTGTAGGATCTCCCGTTCAGTCTGAGCTCGAAGTAACTTCTTTCGACTGCCCAAAGATGCTTTCTCCATGACCTTGATTGCAAAGTAACACTTTGTTCCACTCAACTCAGCAAGGTGGACACTCCCAATATCCCCACAACCCAAGCGTTTGAGCAACCTGAACTGGCTTAAACCGAGGACACCATCCTTGGATCGTACCACCCGAATAGCTTCCCAACGGACATCATTACCCTTGTGGGGCTTGCTGACAGTGCTACTGAAGCTACTGCAGCTGCTCTCCTCACTAACATCTGTGCTACTGCTTCCTCTACACATACTATTTTTGCTGCTTTCAGCAAAGTCAAGTCGGCCGCTGGTCTTGGCACTTCCACTTGTCTTACCAACACTGCAGCTTCCATCACTGAGTTTAGTAGTGACATCCTCAGACAAGCTACATTCTTGGACAGCAGAAGAGGAGGATGAAGTAATAACACAAGGCAATGATGCATTGGATTTGGAGGCCATGGGAAAGAGATCAATGGGGTTGGCAGAATCCATCGATCAAGGTTGATGATATAAACAACAATGGAGCATTTTCACATCTATCTCTATCTATTCAAAAACAAACAAACAACAAAAAAAGCAAATGTATATTAGAGAAAGCGTCAAATTGAGTTAATGTTATGATAAATTATAAACAAGAGAGAGTGAAGATTGCCCAGAAAAAAAGAGGAACCTGGTGTGATTGATTGAATACTCAAGTAGCCATCAGGGAAGAACTTGACTTGATTGATTGATTGGTAGAGACGGAGTGAAGCTGACTAATTAAGGGAGTTTGAATCACACACACACACTGTCGTCTGTCTGTCTGTCTGTCTCACTGATGATGAAAGAGAAAGCACGAAAGAAATGACAGAGATGAGAGTCAAAGATTAAAGAGTACCAGTCTTCCATGCTAACTCCAATGATTTCACTATTCTACTTCCACTTCTTTTTTTAATCTTCCCTTTCAGGGACCCTCTATCTCCACTTGATTCCTCTACTATATTACCCTTAATCGGCACTTGAGCAAAGGCAATAGTTGTCCTTTAGCTTTGGGTTTGTCAACAAGTATAAGGAAATTGAGTTCATCTATTGTAAATGTGCAGTTCGTCTGTTAAAATAGTTCCCACGCTCCATGGAACGAAACTGAATTTGTCCAGAAAAAAGAGAAGACAAAAGCTGAAAAAAGAAGTGAAAAGTATTTATTACACAACAAAACGTTTCATCTATTAAACAATGCATGTTCTTCTTCCTTGGGGTCTTAAAAAAATGACGTGGCATTGACAAATCCAAGATTTGGGTTTGTCTATTGCCTTTTGCTCTCAACTCACTCCATAGAGTCCATACGTAATTTGGTAATTTTTTAATCTCATAAACTCGATAATATATTTTCTAACCTTAGTTCATTTTTATATATAAAAGAGTGATTAGTGAAACAAGATACACTTGACTCAACTTGTCTTTAAACAAGATTGAGATTGTGTTGCATCTCCTTAATGTTGTGTCAGCAAACTTAAAAACATTCGAGCATAACCAAATCCAACAAAGGCAGAAGAGATCCCAAAATGAAATTCAGTTGAAGAGAAAACGTCAACTCTGGTGATTAGAGCACAGACCACACATGGGTGTAATAACTAAGGAAGTTGGAAGAGGCCAAGAGCAGGAGGAATTGAGGATTGAGGAGAGCGACTTGTAATAAGTTGTGGACTTTCTTTGCCATTTTTGCGATTGCAAGCCAAATACGGACGATCATCCACAAATCAACTCAACTGATTAAACTTTATAATAATAGTACAATACTTGTAATATATACGACGAGTGACTACCAGTAGTTGACAAGGATAACAAGTAGTATTCTCCACATCACTACATGTCACATTCATGATTCACAAATCCACAATTGAAAATGCGATAAACAAAACAGCAGATACTTGTACAAGAAGCAATCACACAAGTCCAAACCAGACGACATCTTATGATTTATGAGACAGACCAACCCAGAAGAATGGAAATTGTTACTAAAATGTAACCAGAATACCATCCATCTCCGCCTGACCTTGCTGCTGCTGCTGATCCATGAGTGGGGGAATGACCTCCTCTCCCCGCTACAAAGCAACAACCACCACGGGATCTCCCTTTTCCGTCCACCACCACAGCTAATACCAATATGCTTACCAGCAACACAAACCTATGCACGCCTGCCCTCTTCACCCTCGCCCTCATCATTCCTTGTCTCATAGACAGAACAAATCGCAAAACCAATCTGCTTTTCTCCACTTTATTTGGAAATTTATATCTAAGATCACCAGAGAACCACGTCCTTAATTACTCGAGGTGACACCCTAGTATATTATGCTTCTTTGAAAAAAGAAGAAGATTAAATTAAGGGTTTTTGGAAATGTTCTTTCAACTTTCAAGCAACTCTGACATTTTCCTTGCCAGCATTCTTTTTGTACTACCTTTCGTGTATTTCTAGTTAGTCTAATCTCTTTCCTAATTGTCTCTTTGACCATCTTCCTGATAATATCTTATCTCATGTTCCTGCTTCTACCTCACACCTAGCTACATACCTCATTGATGTACTAATTTGAAACTTACATACTCCCTCCAACCAACGGAAATGGTAAATAATTCACTGAAACGGAGGGAGTTGATACATCTGACAAGTAAAGAGTTAGAAAGGAAAGCAACGCAAAATGACAGAGGAAAACAGCAAAAAGACAACCACCAGAAGACAGGTTGGAGTATAATAAAAATAGTGATGAGGATTGAGGACAGGAGGCAGGCATCAAGGCCTGCTTTTCTCATTGTTTAATAACATTCTATCAAGTTTATGTTTAAAGCGTCAAAAGAAGGGGGTAAAATGCAAGTTTAGAATAGTAGAGCACAATAAAAGTTACACGGCATATACCTATGAGATGAATCATGTGTTTGAATGAATCATGGCACATAGAGGAAAAATGACTATGGTCCCAAAAGATGTAACAAGTCGGAGAGTTTGTGTGTGTAGTAATCTGGATGGATGCTGTTTGCTGGATCCTGCAGCATAGCCTGTGTTGTTACACCTGCAACAGGAATGAGTGACTGAGTGACTGAAAACTAACAGATTCACATCCCATACCAATGTGAAGTTGTTAGGTGTTTGTGTTAATAATACCTGAGAGAAGAAGAAGTGTTTTGCAGGCAGACGTTTGTACAAATAAAATATCAGTATCCAATCTGTCGCCAACCATGCACATTCTAGAGGTATGGATATTGAATCTGAAAGGTGAATATGCAATGGATGAGGAAGATAGATAAAAGAGATATTTTGATGGGTTGATTGATTGAATTAAGAATGAATGAAAAATGTGCATACTTGTTGAGTAAAAAGTCCATTAGAAAAGGGGAGGGCTTGCCAACAACAATAGGGTCTTTCTGAGTGGAGCAGCAGACAGCAGCAACCATGCATCCAGCACCAGGCCACTCTTGTAAGGAAGTCATATTTCCAGTGGGATCACGGTTGGTAGCAATAAAAAAGGCATCCGGGATTTTCACGAATGCAAAGTGTTGCGTACTGGAGCTTGTGGAGATTAATGTACTGGTCCAGCCCAACCACCACAGCTCCAACCTGTAATGCCATTGAATTGAATTGAATAAATAATGGAAAACTAAAGGACAAATTAATAGTGGGAAATCAGGGATAATTACAGTGGAATCATGCTCAAACAAGCGGTTTTCTTCGAGTTCCACAGTCTTGTGGGCATCCTCCTGCAAATAAATTTGTTTGAGAAGACAAATTACACAAATTACATGTGTGGGAAAGACAGAAAGGATCATACGGGTCCGCCGATGGCAGTGAAACCAGCAAGTTGGAGTTCCCCACCAATCACATACACCTTCTTATCACCCGGGTATTCTATCGACTTCAAGTACATTGCCGCTGCGAATGATGACGACGACATCTCTTCCTGCGAATGATTTGATTGATTCATTGATTCATTGATTGATATAATAATAATAATAATAATAATAATAATAATAATAATCAAACATGCCTGGGAGACTGGAATTCCGAGAGCTTCCGTGATTTCGTAGAATTGTTGGTGACGAACACCAGCGTCTTTGACTTTGACCGGAGCATCTGAAGCGTCTCCGCAACGCCATCGATGAGCTGGTCTCCCTTCCATATCACGCCGTCGCAGTCAAACAGAAACGCATCCACGCCGTCCAACAGGGATGCCGCGCTCTCTGAGCAAAGCACCTCGCCACTCATCGTCATTCCTTCCTTTAATAATCCTTTCCCTTTCCCTTTCCCTTTCCCTTCCAGTCAGTAATAACTAATAAGGGATGATGAGGAATCTTTCTCAGTATAATAGTAGTAATTATGAAATGCCTTAAATGCCCTCATCTTATACTAGTATATACGGAGTAAATAACAAGGTTCAGTAAGTGTTGACTTTACAGGAGGCAGTGAAGTGAATGAGTGATTGCGATGGAAGGAGATGGTGTTCGGCAGAGATTTGAGAAAGTATACGAGCAACTGAAGCAGGAGTTGCTTCAAGATCCGGCCTTTGAGTATGACCCGCTCTCACGCCTCTGGATCCAACAGGTTTCTTTTATTTATTTCTTTCGGATGACCCCCAATTCAATTCAATTCAATTCATTTAGTTTTTGTTGAAAATGGTGTAACATGTACCCAATCATAGATGCTGGATTATAATGTCCCTGGAGGTATTGCCCCTTTTGCTTTCTTTGTTTTCTGGATTGGATTAAAAAAAAAAAAAAAAAAAAAAAAAAAAAAAAAAAAGAGTAATAATTAATCATGTGTTTAGGGAAGCTGAATAGAGGAGTGTCAGTGGTTGAGACATACAGAATGCTGAAACAAACAAACCAACTAAGTGATGACCAACTCTTTCTGGGTTGTGTTCTTGGGTGGTGCATTCAATGGCTCGTTGCATGTGTTCTCGTTTTGGATGATATCCTTGATGATTCCCAAACCCGCCGTGGCCGCACTTGTTGGTATAGATTGCCCAACGTCGGCATCATTGCTGTCAATGATGCTATTCTTCTTTGGAATCATATTAACAGGATTCTCAGGAATCACTTCAGAAACCACCCTTATTACGTTCATCTCCTCGAGTTGTTCAACGAGGTTCATCACTTTCTACTCCTTTGCGGATTCTTGTTTCGCCTTTCTTTCTTCTTTTTTTGATCCATTTTCCCCTCCTTTTTGCTTCTTTCACACAGGTTGAATTCCAGACAGCTTCTGGAGAGATGATTGATTTGATAACCGCAATAGATGGGGACAAGGATTTGTCCAAATTTACCCTACACCTGTAAGTTCTCTCTCTCTCTTTTTTTTTTTTTTTTTTAAACTATAAGGATGTCAGATGTGTGTGTGGTCTCCCTTTATACGGGCAGAAACAAAAATTGATTCGTTTTTTACAAGTCGGACTTTCGATTAGTGCAATACAGGCACTGACATAATCAACTGTATCCTTTCTTCACTTAGGTCAACAATATCAAGTGAATCTGACCTATTTTCCCTTTTGAGTTTCGATAGACACGTTCTAGTGAGCATCATCTTACTGACAAAGCTCAAGTGTCACTCTCTTTTTATTATGTAACCTCCATTCTCTTAAAATACGTAGCATTTAGTCATTTACTATAGTAAGTGTTCTCTTTTCCCTCTTTTTCTGTTGTTGCTCTGCTGGACCTGGAAGGAAGTGAACTTGAGATTGACAGGGAAATGCTCTCCCATACTCATGCTATCTGATGTTCGTTACCATCATCTTACTATCAATTTGCCGCTTGTCACTTTAATGAAGCAATTATTCATTCATTCTATTTGTAACCTTCAATTTATCAACCTGAATTTACTGTTACAGGAATTGTTAATTGTCTAACCGATAACTGTTTGTCCTATTGCAGTCAGCGACGTATCAGCCGGTTCAAGACTGCCTATGGAACGTTTTATCTCCCAGTAAGTCAGATTTTGCCTCCTCTGTTATTATACATTATATTATACTATCTAATGGTTTTGCTGGTACAATAATAAATTCAAAGTAAGAACTTGGTGTGACGCCATTTCTCTGAGAACCAACCCTAGGCGGTTAGGCTTCTGATTTTCTAGATGGATGCTTTATAGGTCTACTATATTTTCAATGAAACATTTATGGCATTGTGCTAGGTGGAGCAAGTACCTCCATCGTAATGGTTACACTTGTAAGTCATGAATTGAAGTTGGAGTAGCACATAGCTTCTGCTTGATATTTACTTCCTCTTTTCATAGCTTCCTTTACCTCACATTTTCAAGGTGTAATTGGTGTCACGATATTTCCCTCACAATGCGCAAACTATATTTTGTAGTTCGCATGTGCTTTGCTCATGTTAGGCGAGAAGCTTGATGATTACCTTGATGTGAAGGACATCCTTCTTGAGATGGGCATCTATTTCCAAGTACAGGTATTATAATGTCTAGTCTAGGTGACTAATACTTTTTGTTTCGGCAACTTTGTTGCTTGCTTTATGCCTCTTGGGTAGTGATCAAGTATCTGGTTCTAATGCCTGATATGAGGATCCCGTCTAGGCCTGTGTTGGTTGGTGGTCAAGTAATTGTTCCAGATGTATTCAGCCTTACAAAGTCTGTTCCTGTTAATTGGCAGGATGATTACTTAGACTGCTTTGGTGATCCTGAAAAAATTGGGAAGGTGAGATTATGTCATGATTTTTCAAAGGCAAAACAACTAATTTATGCAAACGTGTGGCTGTGGGTGTCTTTCTTCGTGCAAGATTCTTATTGTGTTGGTTGTTATGCATCAGATTGGATCAGACATTCAAGACTTTAAGTGTTCTTGGTTGGTTGTGAAAGCTTTGGAACTTTGCAATGAGGAGCAGAAGAAATTGCTATGTGTATTATTCTAACTCAATTCTTAAAACAAACTAGTACCATACCTCATACAATGACCACTTCCTCTTTTTTTTTTTTTTTTTTTTTTTTTTTGTTAAATCATCCAAGTTCAAAAGGAAGATAGTTAAGTGAACTTGTCAATTTTCGTACAAATTGCATCCAAATAACTACATGTATTCTGTTGAATGCTGATTGACCAAAATGAATGGTTCTGTTGCACAGGAAAATTATGGGAAAGCAGATCCTGCACATGTTTCCGCAGTGAAATCCCTGTACATTGACCTCAATCTTCAGGTATGATGATATGGCTGTTTTACTTGGAGCTTTCTTAATGTGGTGCTCGTGGCAATGGCATAGGACATGTGTGAGGGGTCTGATTCATTTTTGTGCACTTGTGTGAATTTGGCATGTCAGCAAATCTTTGCTGAATATGAGATTGGCATGTATGAGACGCTGGTAGAACGTATTGAAACTCTTGCAAGCAAATCAGTGCAATCCGTGTTGAAGTCCTACTTGGGTAAAATCCACCAGAGGAAGAAATAGGCAGATCCTGGGAAATGGTCCGAGGAAGATCCTTAAAGGCTGAGGTGTGGGACATGGTATCCTATTCAGATTATACATTTACTTCATGTTGGCTGATTGCTGTTGATCCCAAACTTGGATTATGTGACGGAGAATTAAATCTTGGGTCGATTTCTTATAATTTTGATGTACTGGCGATTTGCTGAGTAAGCCATGTGCAAACTTGAAAATGGGCTCGCAAAGGGTAGATATCTATAGGACTTTGATCAACACTGTTTTGGCTCTTGGAGTCTTCTAGTATTTGGGCTGTAGGGAGCCCCATGAGGGAGGCGAATGTGAGAAATTGACTGGTAAAGATTAAGAATGGTTGGTTGGACTTGTATTTTAAGTTGATAGTACTCCGTATCACAAATGAAATGAAAGAAGAAAGGGCATTGCAATGATAATAGTTGAATGCTTTGTGTTTATTAGAAGATAAGGTTAATGATGCAGATTTCTCGTGTTACCTTTTTTTTGGTCTCGTGCATTTATTGGGTATGGATATGGGAATAATAGACTTAATTAAACGAGTCATTGTCTTCCAATTTCACCTAATTATTAGGTATAACATTATGTATTTTCACGTGTCTCAAACATTAAGATAATAAGATACGCGTCATAAAATGTTGAATAATATCCAAAGTGTCATCTAAATATATCTTTGTTAATGTTTTAAGACAAGAAGGATAAATATGTTTGACATAAACATTGAGCATCATCGGACAAAAATGGCAAATAATACTGGTTTATGTTTGAAGATTGAGGGAGGAGGGTTTAAGAGGAGACAGAGTCAGAAATAATAATAATAATAATAATAATAATAATAATATAAAAATAATAGTCCGCGGGCAGAAAAGTCAGTGATTACCAAGTAAAAGTAGTGTACCATTTCCCCCGGCTTTCTCAACTCAAATTGATTGATTTTCAACTTGAACGTAACTTCCCCCACTGTCTCTCTGTCTCTCTGTCTCTCTGTCTGTCTGTCTTCCCTTTCTATCATTGAAATAAATCAGATAACTTTATCATTAAAGAAGAGATTGATTCGATTAATTCCCGGCATTGATTTATCAAATAAGACATTGAAGGTGATCTGTAAGTAAAGATGAAATTAGTGGTGAAGGTGATAGAAGCGAGAAACATACCGGCGATGGATCTGAATGGGTTCAGCGACCCATACGTGAGACTCCAGCTTGGTAAGCAGAGGTTCAGAACAAAGGTTGTTAAAAAGTGTTTGAATCCTTACTGGGGAGACCTCTTCTGCTTCCGTGTTGATGACTTGAGCGAGGAGTTACTCATCTCCGTTCTTGACGAAGATAAGTACTTCAATGACGACTTCGTTGGTCAACTCAAGCTCTCCGTCTCCAGGGTCTTTGATTCCCCTGACAAGTCCCTCCCCACCGCCTGGTATCCTCTTCAACCCAAATCATCCAAAAAGTCCAAGCCCAAGGACAAAGACTGTGGTACTTTACTTTACTTTACTTTACTTTACTTTACACATACGCCTCTTTTGATATTTATCAAATATTCATCAGAGATTCAATTCAATTCAATCTTATTATTATTATTATTATTATTATTATTATTATTATTATTGTTGTTGTTGAGATTGTAGGTGAAATCTGCCTCCACATTTATCTTTCCCAGAATGGTTCTTTCATGGACTTGCCTAGCATTGTTACTAGTACTAGTACTAGTACTAGTACTAGTGCACCATCCCTCCTTTGTAAGACCACTGACGATTCCACCATTTCATCTCCCACTACTTCTGACGCTACTTGTTCTTCCATCAACCCTCAGCTTCACTCCGACCCCAGTTCTGACGACCAACCTTCTTCTTTTGCTGACCTCTTGAAAGCCATCCACCCCAAGGATCATGATCACCAACCCGACCTCCCAACCAACTTACCTGGTGGCGTACTTCTCGACCACCTCTGTTCCGCCTCCCCTTCTGATCTCAACGCACTCCTTTTTTCACCTGATTCTACATTTCCTGCTCTCCTCACTGAAGCCCAAGCCAAAACAGACCCTCATTTTGGTCACTGGGCCTTAGACAACGGAATTTTGAAGAGGCAGAATACCTACATTACTCCCCCTTCAAGATTAGCAAAGGCCGTCAAGGCTTTTGAGGATCAGACCTATCTACTGGCAGATGGAAACTCCTTTGCTGTTTTCGTCAGCATTAGCACTCCTGATATCATCTATGGTAACACCTTTAGGGTCGAAATCCTCTTCTGCATTACCCCTGGTCCCGACTTGCCATCACCCCAACAGTCTTCTCGCCTGGTCGTTTCTTGGCGTATGAACTTTGTTCAAAGCACTATGATGAAGGGAATGATTGAGAATGGAGCCCGCCAAGCTCTCAAGGATAACTTTGATCAGTTCTGGACCATTTTGTCTCAACAGGTCAATCCTCTTGACCTCAAGGGAACTGCATCTGGAAAGGACCAGGCTCTCGCCTCCTTGCGGGCAGTACCACAATCAGACTGGAAGCTGGCTCTTCAGTACTTTGCTAATATCACCGTGGTCTCCACTATTGCTATTGTAGTCTATGTCCTTGTCCATATTTGGATGGCTGCACCCAGCACTGTTCAAGGTCTTGAATTTGTTGGCCTAGACTTGCCTGATTCCATCGGAGAAGTTGTAGTATGTGCTGTACTTGTTCTTCAGGCTAAGAGAATGTTTGACTTGGTTGCGCGCTTCATGCAAGCCAGGACGCAGAAGGGTAATGCTCAATTCTTATCAATCTGCGCATCTCAAATTCTTTCTTCTCATCGACTGGGAGGTGCCTCGAATCCATCTATTTCGTAGAGCGCTTTTCTGAGTTGATTGTGACTCTTCTCTATGCTGTGACTGTAGGCAGTGATCATGGGATCAAAGCACAAGGAGATGGATGGTTACTAACTGTTGCATTGATTGAAGGAAGCAACCTAGCTGCTGTGGACTCGAGCGGTTATTCTGATCCATATGTAGTCTTTACGTGCAATGGGAGAACTAGAACCAGCTCAATAAAGTTCCAGAAGCTGGATCCTCAGTGGAACGGTATTGTTGTTTCTATCGCCCTGCCTATTATGGCATCGGTTGCTTCTATGGTGATGCCATTGTATCTAATAAGTCATTAATCTGATTTTGATAGGTTTTATCTAAAATGCAGAAATTTTTGAGTTTGACGCTATGGATGAGCCTCCATCAGTGCTTGAGTTGGAAGTATTTGATTTCGATGGGCCTTTTGACGAAGCAACCTCCTTAGGGCATGCCGAAATAAACTTTCTCAAGGCTAACATATCAGACCTGTCTGACATTTTGGTTCCTCTTCAAGGAAAGCTCGCACAGGCGTGGCAGTCAAAGTTACGGCTGAGAATTTTCTTGGATAACTCAAGAACAGGTAATACTGTTGGAGATTATCTTGCGAAAATGGAAGAGAAGGTCGGTAAAAAGGTAAATAATAAGCACTAGTACTGTATCTATGGAATTTGACATCTCATTTTATAGCCATCATCAGTTATCACTAACTGCGCTGTAATTCTTTTTCAACTTCTGATGTGTTCCTTTTCATTTGTGCATGAAATTCTGCAGATAAGTCAGCGGTCTCCTCAGACAAATTCAGCCTTTCAGAAGCTCTTTTGCCTTCCACCAGAAGAATTTCTAATCAATGATTTCACTTGCCATCTGAAACGCAGGATGCCACTTCAGGTGCTGCACCTTTTGATGTGTGAATTGCTTAACTGTGACAACTCCAAGAATGCCGTATTCCTTATATGTTGGTCATTATTGGTGGCTCTTTTTTTTTTTTTTTTTTTTTTTTCCTTCTTCTGTGTGTGCGTGTCCTCATAATATTTAGAGCTGATGTCAGATGACAATTTCATCTGCCTCTGTAGGGTCGCCTTTTCCTATCCGCAAGAGTTATAGGATTCCACGCAAATCTGTTTGGGCATAAAACAAAATTCTTTTTCCTCTGGGAAGATATAGAAGACATTCAGGTTGCTTCTCCTAATCTTTCTTCAATGGGAAGTCCAATTGTAGTCATAACTCTTCGCAAGGGGAGAGGTTTAGATGCAAAGCATGGTGCAAAGAGTCAGGATGAGGAAGGAAGGCTGAAATTTAACTTTCATTCGTTCGTTTCTTTCACCATGGCACACAGGTAATGTACAGTTTCTAGTTGTTATTCCCCCCCCCCCCCCACCATTATTTTCCTCCCTATTTTGGGAAAAAAAAATGGCCCTCTAAACGTCATCTACCATACAGAGACTAATTACTCCTTTAATAGAGGTAAATTGGTCAGGAGAGCCTTTTTAAACACATCAGTTGCCGGAACTTGTAAATACACAAAAACGTGTAAATACAAAACGTGGATGAAATTGGGTGGCAGATGTATTAAGGCAATGAGAGGGCCAAGTCTCATGATTAGGGTATGAAGTCTCTTTGTGGACCAGTACATTTATAATTTAACTACGGAGTATTAAGGATAGCGCTGGGAGTTACCTTGTTCTGACCTTTCATTCTCACAGGGTCCTACTTGAGAGTGTTTGCTTGCATCAGTGACCTTTTCCTTTCTCTAGGATTCATCAGTATTGCTTATTTGCTGATGGTTCTTCAATATGCAGAACAATTATGGCCCTCTGGAGGGCGAGATCATTAAGCCCTGAGCAAAAGGTAAAGATTGTTGAAGAAGATACGGAGACCACTACTCTTCAGACAGAGGAGAGTGGTACCTTTGTGGGCGTTGACGATGTTAGTATGTCTGAGGTTTACTCTTCTGCTCTTTCAGTCCATGTGAGAACTCTTTATCTCTCTCTGTCTCACTATTTCTTTTTCATTTGGTGGGGTGGGGGAATGGTAAAAAGTTACAAGTATAATTTAAATTTGATGACCTGCTATCTACACCAAAACTTAATGGATCTTATATAATAAATGTATATCAGACTTAACAATATCAGTTTACTTCAGTTCAGAGAATTTTCCTTGCAGAGAACATGACCTTAAAACAAAACTACTTGGAGATGTATATGCTAAAATGGTATTGAGAGTGTTCGGCAGACAAAACTGTTTTTTATTTGTTTTGGAAGTAGATGATTATACTGTAAAATGACATTGAAGCGGTTGCTTAATGCATGGTACAATGTGCAACTATTCGTTTCTCTGAAGTAAGAAAATAGATTTGATCAGGTGTTTGAAATCAACAAAGAAATTCTGTATTATCCTTGTCTGCCGAGGATATTTTTATTTTATTTAGTTGATTCTAGTAGTTGTCAGCAAAAGCTGAAGTTTAATCTTTACTGATGCCTACTTTAGATGAACTTCTTGATGGAGCTTTTCAGTGGAGGTGATATCGAATTGAGAGTTATGGAGAGAACTGGATGCCTTGACTATTCTTGTACTTCCTGGGAGCTAGACAAGGCTGATGTATATGAAAGACAAACATGCTACAAATTTGACAAGCGAGTATCCAGATATAGAGGAGAAGTGACGAGCACACAACAAAAATCTAAACTTGCTGATAAAAACGGCTGGCTCATTGAAGAGGTTTTGACGCTCCATGGGATTCCTCTTGGTGATTTTTTTAATGTACGAGTTGTTGACTTGTCGTTTTACAATTTGGCCATTACATTCCCAAAGTAGCGAGTCTATTGTCCCTGTATACTAAACTATTGTATTATGTGGTCTTTGCAGCTTCACCTCAGGTACCAGATTGAAGAAAGATCAAAGGGTTGTTCTGTGAAAGTGTTGTTTGGAATTGCTTGGTTGAAGACGACCAGACATCAGAAAAAGACCTCCAAGAACATCCTTTCAAATCTGGAAGATCGCCTGAAATTGATGTTTGCTACAGTCGAGAAAGAATATGTCAATGGAAGATAAGAGGCTGTAATTTCTCGGAATGGCTTTCTTACATAGGGGTGCCCCTGGGAGAGGACATTCTTCCTGGCAGCATCTGTCTCGGGAACTGAAAGCGTTATTTTCCAACAAAAACCTGTCTGCCGGATAGTTAAGCTCACCATCATGATGCGGAAATCCCATAAAAGAAGAGGGGTTTGGCTGCAATTTGTTGTACTTGATACATTATTTGTTAGGATGGTAGAAGGAGAGTTGAAGCTGGAGCTGATCAAAGTTGAGCCGACACTGTGTATAGAACTACTGTAGATGCAAGTCAATTATGAGTAGTTTGCTATAGTCCATTCTTCTACTAACTAGTTTTTATACTTGTAATTATTGTTTAGTGTCATGTGATTGCCAATTTTGCATTTGGAGAATTTGTGAATACTTTGAGGTTGACTCATTTGTATATATATATATATATATATATATATCAATAATAAATTTGTTTTTATTGCCCGCTTTTATGAAAAAATACATTTTGAACATGAATTAATGTCATTCACCGTATACCCCCTCTTTGGTTCCGTCATGTACTATCTCTCTTGAAAATATATACTCCGTATAGGATACGAGTATTATTAAACGAAGTAACAATATAATAACATCGGTGAAATTAGCGTACATAAGTAAGGTAGGTATGGAAGGCTAAAAAGACCATCTCCAATTCTCCAAGCTGAGGAGGGAGTATTGAGAAGTCCTCGTTAAGGAAAAAAAAAAAAGAGTAATTGTTGTTTAGCTTAAAGTAGAGGTAGCATCTGTGTCGAATCCTACTTTGTTGTTGATTGGGGGAATATATAAAGGTAATAAATTGTTTTTTGACTGCTCTTTTATCATCTTAATTCCTTTGTGTTGTTTAATTGTATCGAATAATTAGGTTTGCAGAATGGTAGTGTTGTTTAATTTGGTTGTTGATTTGCAATGAGATTTTTTTTGTTGTCAATATTAAGGAAGGAGGAGAGTAAATTTATTTGCTGCAGTTGGATTCCCCCATGTACGGAAGAGCCGGCGGTCTCGATAGATTCAAGAAGGCCAAGTCTTTGGAGCCATTCTCCGTCTCCGTCTCCGTCTCAAAACCAAAACCTCATGCCACTGACTCGGATGCACCCCAAGTTACCCAGCTTGGTGGAGCCCAATCTTGTTGGCAGCCCCCTGAGTGGGCCATTGAACCTCGTCCTGGTCTCTTTTACCTTGATGTTTTGAAAGATGGTATAGTCCTGGACAGCATCAACCTCCAGAAGCGCAAGCACATCTTTGGTAGGCAGTTTCATACTTGTGATTTTGTTCTTGATCATCAGTCTGTTTCACGCCAGCATGCTGCTCTTGTTCCTCATAAGAACGGTAGTCTTTATGTCTTCGATTTGGGCTCCGCTCATGGTACCTTTGTCTCTAATGAGAGATTAACCATGGATTCTCCCGTCGAGCTTGAAGTTGGCCAGTCCTTGCGCTTTGCTGCTTCTACTAGAACCTATGTTTTCAGGAAAAACCAAGCTGCTCTCTTTCCTCCTACTCCATCCCTCTCTCAGATCAATTTGCCCCCACCTCCAGACCCTTCCGACCACGAAGCTCTTGTGGCTTATAACACACTAATCAATCGTTATGTTTTACCCAAATCTACCAATCCTGTTTCTCAAGCCATTGATTATAACCTACCTCCAGCCAAAAGAATGAAAAAGACTAGAGTTGCTTTCAGAGACCAGGTTGGGGGCGAGCTAGTTCAAGTTGTTGGAGTCTCTGATGGTGCTGATTTTGATACTGAGCCTGGTCCTCTTGGCCTGAAAGAGGGAAGTCTTGTTGGTAAATATGAATCTCTATTGCAAATTACTGTAATACGGAAGGGCCAGGAACAGTCTTCTGTCAGTGAAGGTAATGTCTCTTCAAAAGGAGTCACTGATAAACTACAACAAGTCTTGAACAAGGTCAAACTACCCAACACTTCCAAGAGTGGCATTTATGATGATCTGTTTGGAGAATCCTCTGTAAAGTTGGGCTCTTCATGGGCGTACTCAGCTGGTAGCTCTGCTAATCGGGAGTTGCCTCCTGCCCCAAAGCTTGCTGCTTCATCAAGTGCTCCGTCACAAAACAACATTAGTCTAGCCACCGTTGACGATGATGATTTGTTTGGTGACTGATTCAAGGTAAGCGAAATTTCATTTGAAACACAGTATACTCCTTTTTCTTAAACTAGCCATTGCCATCGAAATTAAATGTCCACAAACATAATGTTGTTGATAAGATCTCCCCTTCTGTTCTGCATGTAGGAACTTGTGCTATATTTTAATCACTGTCTTGTTGCGGAACTCTGCCATTTTCAGTTACACTGTAGCTCTTGTTATTAATTTCTAGGTCCAAAGGCAAATACTTTCGAGTATAGGGTGAAGCCAAGCGGTTCCTGAAATTAAAGGATCATTGAGCAGTTTCGGAAACCCCTACGACCATCGTCTGCCCCCTATATATCTTAAATTTGAGTTTTTCATTCTGACAAATGTTTATCAAAATGTTCTGCTCTTAGATCATCATTCTTATTAGAACATGACAGTCCTTTGCGACTTTATTCAGTCGTGGTTTCCTCATTGTGTATGACTTTTGACATATATGACATGCTAGTTGACAAAGGAATGATCATGTTGCATTCCATCTCAAATCTCGATGAATTCAAGCCTGAGAGGAAATGTACCATATTGGTCTTTGGGGAACCATTATGATTCCGGGTTCATTTGACTCCCTTCATATGTTAATCTACTCTTTGCGCACTTCTCTTTTTCTAATGTTTAACTTGATTAGAGGACTTCACGATTCTCATACGTAACAGCGTTTCATAAATTGAGAAAACCTTGAAGTGCCAATGTTAAGTTAGCTAGCGTATGAATTAAAGTGTACGTGTCTTTGAACGGGTGCCTATTACTAGAAAGCAGTTGCCTCTTGTATTCGTTTTAAATTTTTAGCTACTCGTGTAGGGCGATTGATGTACATATAGAAAGCTCAGTTAGTAACTTTTAAACTTCTTTTGCGGTGTTCTAGCATTGTTTCATGTTTAGTTATATTGCCCTCCCTGCTTTCTCATATTGAACATGAAAGAAGATGTTCCGGGATAGGTTAGCCGGAAATAGCTGTAGGATTTATCGTTGAAGAAATTCTTTGCATTGCATTTCGTCATTTCAAGGTTGGTATATATTTTTTTACCTTTATAAATAGTCTGCAAGGTAAGGACTGAAGATATGTGTACTCTAAGAATTTTATTAACTCTTGGTATTTGTTTTCATGTGCTCTTACTGTTATTTATTTCTACTTTTCTTTGGTTGGTTTTTCAAACCTTTTTTTTTTTTTTTTTTTTTATTGCTCAACCTCCTTTTTGTTATTTTTCTCGATGCTTTGTACCACTCCCTCTGTTCGCCTATAAACTTCCTACTTTCTATTTTGGGGTGTTCATCTTTAAACTTCTTACTTAGAATCTATCCTTATCTGTACATGTAAAGACCAAAACACCCCCACTTTATTAATTTGTTTATTGAAAATGCAAGTGGGGCATACCCCTATGTTGTAATTTTATACCAAGTGACTCTAAAACTCATTCTTTATTCTATTTTTGTTACAAACTATGTTTTGACCCTACGTGTTTTATAGGCGAACGGAGGGAGTACTTTTCTTCTTGATTTTATGTCCAGTTTATTTCCCTTGTTTGATGTGTTCTTAGCATTTATTCAGAAGGTTTTTACTCACTCTTATTTCTATGATTCTTTTTATTTCTTTGTTGTTTCTTCACAATACACTTTGCTCTTGCTTATGCCCCTTAATTTTACTATTACGTTCTCTCTGCTTCTCCACTTATATCGCAAGGGTTCCATACGATTTCATGCTTCATGTTATGTCTTTGATTTGTGCCTACTTGCATATTGTGATGTTATGAGACTTATTAATGGCAAATGATGTTCCGATTAACTGTGGTGGTTAGCGTTTCTTATCAACTTATGCGCTGTTTAGTTTGATGTTTAGTGTAAATGAAATAAAGGCAACAAAATTATTCGTTTCCTGTATGTAGGATCTAGAGCCTCGACAAATCGAAGAGGTCCCAAGTTTGTCATGCATTAATAATTTTAATATTGAGGAAAATTTGCCAAAAAAACACCTTATACATTTCAATTTTTGTAAACAACCTTATGTTTAATTTTTTTTTTGGGTAAACAACTACTCCCTCCCTCCGTCCCAGCTCAAACGCCCCTTACGATATTTGTAGTGGAATAAGAAAAATTGATATAGTAAGTTGAGTGGGGTAATATTAGAAAAAAAGAGGAAAGAGAATGCGAGGATTAGTAGAAGTGGGAGAGATAATGTGAGTGGTGATGTGATGATTTAATAAAACTAGGAGAGAAACATGTCCCAATATAGATGGGGTGTTTGAGGTGGGACGTTCCGAAATGGAATATGGGGCGTTTGGGCTGGGACAGAGGGAGTACCTTATATCATCATTTCCTTTTGGTTTCGCACCTTGCTCTCTATCCCCGCCACGTAACAACCTCTCACCACCTCCTACCACCTTCCTCTGCCACTAAAGTCACAAGTATAAACACACCTTCAGATTTTGATTCAATAATGGCGGTGGGTATGTCATTAAACCCCTTAATTAGACTGGCCATGAAGTCAGATTCAAGAACAGCTGATGAAACTAGCTCAATTATCAGACATTCCTTGCACTTTTTCAGAACGAAAAAATCTGAAAAGATGGAAACTTTGAAGCTTGTAGTTAAAGCTTAAAATATTCACAATGATAAAAATAGGAGGAATTTGTTAGAAGGGTTTCCTCGTTAAATAAATTCATTACTTCGAAAGAGATTATCTACATACACTGTAGTGGGATGCTTTTGATTTATACTAGTTTCATATAGTGATTAGCCTATGGTAAAAGAGAGGACGAAAATAAAATTATGAGTGAGACGTGGTTGAAGTTTAATAATCATGTTTAAAAGTAATTTTAGTGTTAAAAATGGTGGGGGTGGATGTAAGTGGCTGAGGAAGGGTGATTTCAGGTGGTAGGAAGTGGTGAATGGGTGTTATGTGGCGGTGATAGAGAGAAAGGTGTGAAAACCATGAGGAAATGATGATATAAGGTGGTTACTTACAAATAAAAGTTTATAAGGTGGTTATTTACAAAAAGTCGGAATGTATAAGGTGGTTTTTGGCAATTTTTTATATAAGGTTGCTGCAAGTTTCGAGTTTTTCGTTTAATGGGTTTGCAGGGGTTTTTTTGGGGGTGATCATGATGTACGTTAGCATTAAGCACCGAGAGTTGTTGATGTCAGAATCATTCGTTGGCCAAATACGTAGAAGTTTAGCCGAAAAGTGAAGCTGGCCTGACTTCTATGTTCCACGTAATGGTTGTAGACTTGTAGGGTTATTTGCTTTGTAATTGAGTATATGACTTGGATGGCGGCGGTTAGAAGTGATATGAGCATCTTAGGGCTTGAAGAGAGTATCGTGCTAGATAGGGCGGTGTGAAGAGACTATCAATGTGGAGTTTTAATAGGACTTGTTTTGGTTTCTTTGTTTGGTTTTCTAAATTTCTTTTTATTTCGTCTCTTAATTTATATCTCTCAAACCTTGTTTTCCTATTGTTTGTTTAAAGTTCATGTCCTTTTCACTTGTTTTACAACTATATTTTAATTTATCTTTTGTTTTACTTTCTTTTGATGGCGATTTGAAACTTTTTTTTTTAAAATGTGTTTCAATATTTTTCTAACTTGTTCACAATGATCTTTAACTTATATGACATACGCGAGACGGTTACTTATGAGTTATGACGATTTGTGTTAGCCGACCCCAAACTATTTTCGGAATAAGGCTTGGTTGTTGTTGTTGTTGTTGTTGTTGTTGTTGTTGGGTATATGTGAGATGTAGTTTATAGGTATGATTTCTGTCGCAATGGAGTTAGCCTATTAGAAAGTATGTCAGTTCTTTTTAGCTTGTATTATCTTGTAAAGGGGTTGGCTGGTTTGCTCATGTTTGTGCTCAATTACGTCGGCAGTACCCTGAGACTATTGGCAAGAGTTCTCATCATAGTTCAAAATTGACAGTCCTCGAGTGAGTGTCACTGTGTGAGTTGTTTGTACTTCTTAAGATGAATACATTAAGGGTGTGGTTGAGTTTTTCCACTATGTTTGGGTCTTCTTCATGTTTCCTCATTGGGAGGACGTCATGGGGATGAATCGGTATGGAGTGCTCTTGGGGAAGGAGTTTGAGATACATGAGTTAAAATGATGGCTGAATGAGGCACTATTGTTGTTTATGTTGATATGCTTTTCTTGGGCTATTGTGCAGGTTATCACCCATACGTAGAAAGCAGATATCATCAATTATGGTAGTTTGATTGGCTTAATGGAAGAAGCGTTTTCTATCAGATCTCTACTTCAACTGTTTTGTGATTTGCTATATCAAGAAATCCATCTCTTCACAGTAGCGTGTTATCGCTTTTCAGTGAAGCAGAAACAATTTTGCGTAAAAGGTTGAAACAGCGTCACATTTCAGTGTTCATCGGTGTGAGAGAGGGATGATCATCTACGAACATGGACGTGGAAGAAGAGTACCATATATGCCAGAAAGCTTGGGAATAACGAGGGAACAGAAAGATCGTGAGAAGATTGTGCTGCGCTTTGTACATCCATGATTCCCTTAGTTTCATTCCACTAAATAATTTTGAGCATCTCATCATGCTTCACTAGGACTTTATCTGCCTCATTGTTTGCTATGACTATGTTGACTAAACCCACCTAATAGGCCCCCTTGTCTCCCTTTCTTTGCTCGCAACACTTTCATGCATGCTGGAACTGTACAATATGCTTCCTGGATCTCAGTTTCTTCACGCTAATGCTACATATAGCCTATTGGCTATTCTCTTATGATCAAAGTTGTCCGTGTGGACTCTTGATGTAAATTGAGTTATGGCGTGGAACAACATTAGGCGACTATTGTCTATTGGTACCTACACTTTTGACCTCTAACAACGTTAATTTTGATCGAGTTTGGTTAGATAATTGAGTTATTTCTTGTTGTACTTGGATGGTTGGCTAAACCCGCTAAAGGACTTTTGCGAGCCATTTGCTTCAGCTTGGGTTCTGTCCACACTCTACAAGCGCAAGA
Organism: Spergularia azorica; assembly: GCA_038382645.1. Lineage (NCBI taxonomy): Eukaryota > Viridiplantae > Streptophyta > Magnoliopsida > Caryophyllales > Caryophyllaceae > Spergularia > Spergularia azorica. The sequence goes on from JBBYHQ010000022.1 coordinate 23,837,818, forward strand.
GAGATGTAGAGGTTAGAACCTATGACGCAGGAATTGGTTGGCTAGAAATATCAGACCGTTCACGTCCAATATGTTGGAATCTTGGGAGGACCAAACTTTTAGAAAAGGCAATCCTGGTGGGTCACTGACTAACTCTCATGTTATATCAGATACGAGTGAAAGGTACTTAAAAAACCCAACTCCATAGAGCCGGTGACACCACTACGTGGTGTCCCAACCAACTAATGTCCGATGATGAGTACATATTAAGAACCGCTTCATCAGTGACATTGTTTTTCTGACTGCAAACTTCCCAACCTTACGCTCTTCTGTCTCATCCACAATTTTCTGACAGCTAAATTCATTGTTTGTTTTTTTTAAATTCCGGTTTCTCTTTAATGTTGGAAGGTTTGTCTGTCCCTTTGTACACATACCTGCTGTTATTTCATCTAATTCGTTTTGCTATCCCAGTCTAAGCCAATTTAAGGACATACAGACATCAATGATATAGTATATGGAAGAACTAAGGACAACTTCAGATGGATATGTGGCTTCTACGTTGCAGGCTGGCTAAATACAATGTGATGCAAAGATGGAGTATATGAGGCTTGGAACTAGGCCTGACACCTTCTACATCGAGGAGGCTACCAGGTAATAATTGCCTACGTCTTACTCATAGTCTTTCTCTGTGTTCATTTCTTCAATTGGGCAGAAACAGTTTAGCTGAAATTTGAGGTGTGTGCAGATCAATGACATCTGATGTTCCCAGTGATTTGGTCATCAAAGTCAACCGGACTACTTATCTTCTGCACAAGGTCTGTAATCTCTAGTTTGAGTATCAAAGTTCCATCTTTGTGAGTTTTTTCATAACATGCAAGCTGTGGATAACAACAAAACCCAAACTCACGTAATATGTTTTTAAGCAAAGGTAATAATCCAATAACCAAATCATGACTCTGCAGAGGTGACTGGTGTCTGGTATGTGGGCCAATACGAGCAATGTCATGTACTCGATGACTGCACAAAAGTAACGATGAAGATTGCTATATTTGTATAATTTATCTTGTTTTCCCTTGCAGCACAATATTTGTTAATTGACTTGAGCTCTTCTGAGTTTCAGTATGCGCTTTTGCCCAAGTGTAGACTGCTACAGCGGTTTTGCTCTGATTCAGAAGATTCTAGCATTGACACCATAGAACTTCATGTTATTCCGGGAGGTGAAGAGGCATTTGAGCTGTGTGCTAAGTTTTGTTATGGAATTGCGGTAGACCTTAGTGCCTATAACTTTGTGCGTGTCTTTTGTGCTGCCAAGTTCCTTCAGATGATTGAAGAATTTGAGAAAGGGAACCTTATTGCCAAACTCAAATCTTTTTTCCATTCCTGTATCCTTCAAGGCTGGAAAGACTCCGTTGTCACGCTACAATCAACTTCTACTTTGCCTGAATGGTCAGAAAATCTTGGTATAATCAGAAGGTGCATTGATTCCATTGATGAAAAGATCCTAACTCCGCCATCAAAGGTTCAAAGCTTTACACTTGCATAATCATGAACAATAACTTCTTTTATCAGAGTGGAGAGGCACCAGTGGAAGACTTTTTTTTCTTCTGAATACTCAACTGATCATAGATTGATGATTGTTGATGGTTCCCTGCAGGTCAAATGGTCCTATACTTACACTAGACCAGGATACACCCATCAGAAGCACCAATCTACTCCTAGAGACTGGTGGACCGAAGATATCTCCAACCTGAATATAGACATCTTCCAAGTCGTGGTGGCCACCATCAGATCAAAAAATGTGCTGCCCGCGCAGCTTGTAGGTGAAGCATTGCATGTTTATGCCTGTCGATGGCTACCAGATCCTAGGAACAGCCCGCACAATCCAGAGTCTTCCGGATCACAAAATACTGAAGCACAGGAGAAAAAACGAAGAGTTCATGAGATTATTGTAAGTCTGATTCCTGCAGAAGAAGGATCAGTTTCAGTTGGATTCCTTGTCAGGCTTCTTAGCATTGGTAATCTTCTCAGGGTGTCTCCAGTAACAAAGGCTGCCCTTGTCAGGCAATCCATTCTTCAAATGGAGGAGGCGACAGTTGAAGACCTTTTACTATCTGCCCATTATTCTTCTCCTGATCAACACCATTATGATCTAGACGTGATCAGGGAGGTGCTAGAAGATTATGTAGAGGACTGGAACCGTAGGTCTCGTTTAGAAGATTTTGATGCCTTAAGATCGATCAGGAAAGTTGGCGAACTCATTGATGCTTATCTCCAGACGGTAGCAGAGGATGTCAATATTCCAGTGGTTAAAATAGTTTCCCTTGCAACAGCTCTCCCTGATGCTGCACGCCCAAGCCATGATGGTCTTTACAAAGCAATTGATGTTTACTTCAAGGTCAGGTAACCACATTTATGTGAACTGTAAACATCAAATATGTGCTTATACGTGCTAATTTATGCTTGTTCACATGATTAAACATATTGTAGGAGCATCCTCTATTGTCCAAAGAAGAGAAAAAACAACTTTGCCGGATTCTGGACTGCCAGAAATTATCGGTAGAGGTACGTGGCCTTGTGGTGTAAAATGAGCTGCTACCGTTGAGAACTATTGTCCAAGTCCTGTTCTTTGAGCAAGAGAGTCGTTCAAGGGCAACGAGTGGTGAAGTTCCACTTCCACCAGAGGAGCTCATTCCTAGAGGGAAATCGGTGACAACCACGAATAGTGCACTGAGACTGGGTGGTGATAAGGAGAAAAACAAGAGCAGAAGACCCAAAACGGTGGGACGCGAAAGCACAGGTCTGTTGAGCAGACAAGTAGCAAGATCAGGAACAGAATGTGAGATCAGGGTAAAGGAGAGTGATGAAGAAGATGTTTCACATGGAAATCACAGTAAATCTAACAAGTAACAAGTGAAGTGACTGCATATACCATATGAAATGAATTAATCAAGCTTGTATATTGTATGATATTTGTTCAATTGTATGATCATTATTTTGTATTAACTAAGTGTGGAAGAGAAAGCTGAACAGGGATACAATTGTCTTTTACATGTTTTTTTGTTGTTGTATTTAACCTTTTAACAGTTGTATTTTAGACTTTCTGTTAATTTATTAGATGGTGTAACTCCGAAAATTTTTTTTTTTTTTTTTTTTTTTTTTTTTTGCAACTCAAGCTGTACAAGCACTCTACAAATTCTTCTAAAAAGAAAAAAGGGAAAAAAAAGCCTAAAAATACAAGGAGCACTCTACACATGCTTCAGCCATTTCATATTATTTTCACATACAAATCAGTCTCTCTATTCTCTCTCAAACACACTAAGGTAATTTCTCTCCCTTAATCCCTTGAGATTCTCATTTATTTACTATTAATCACTTCTTCTTCTTTTTTCAATTACAACTGTTCCTTCTTGCTGGGCGATTGAAGTTTTTTGGAAATTTGGGAATTTTTTTTTTACTACTGTTTCTTCTTCGTTTATTTACTATTCCGACCGACTTCTGGGATTTTTTTTTTATTTTATAAATGTTTATCTAAGTTGGACTCTTTTAGCAGAAAACCTCTGAAAGGTGAAGTCTTTTTTTCTGGGTTCGATTCGAATTTTGCATTTTGTGTTTTTGACGACTTACCTGTTGATTTGGACAGAGAAAGACGAGCTTTTGAGGAGCAAGCATGTCAGAAAATGCAGGAAATGGGTTTTCCATGGGCAAAGGATGTGAGGAGTCTTTTCTTATTTGTTCTTGTTTGTTCAGTTTGCATGTTTGTATAATTGTATGTATGGTTATCATAAAAAGTCATGAGCTTTCCATTGCCAAATGCTTTGTTGATTGAATTTTATGTTATTGATACTACTCATAACGGAAGGGTGAATTGAAACAGTTACTCTGAAAGACGTTTATCAAAACTTGTAGTACAAGGGATTTCAAGGAGAAAGAAGGAATTCTGAACTCTCTAAAATACCGAGTTAGCAGCATGTATGATTGTAGTGGTGGTAATTTGATGCTGTAGGAGACAAGTTAGATTCGTGGAGATTTTTAGGGCTTCAAGACGTAGAATTCGTATTCCTTGACAATGACGATGCTTCTCTCTTATGCTGCTACTGATTCTAGATTGGGACTCCAGATGTGATGTGATGTGATGTGATATCGTAGATTTTTCTTTTTAACAGCAGCATTGAAAGGGAAGGATGATGACTCCACAAAGTCCAAGAAGGGAAGGAAAGTTCAATTCAGTGATGAAGGTACCACCTATTCTTCAATGTCTCTTATTATAAGTGATTAGAAGTTTTTTTGGGCTCGTAACTAGCTTAAGTTGTAAGTCCACCGTTGTGTTGAAGTTGACAACTCTAACATCTTTTGTTATTTGCTTACTAAATAGAAATTTGTTATATTGTTGGACAAATCTAATAAACTAGCTTGTGAAACTGATGGCTCGAATGGTGTGTAGGACTGAGAATTGAGGAGTTAGAGGGTAGGATTTTGATACTTTGGGATTTCAGAGAATTATTCTCACTCCCTTGTTAGTATGTGTGTGATCAGAATCATGGCATTGACTCTTTTTTTAGCTCCTCCAATCTGAGAATTAGCAGCCTGGGAGTTATCCTTTCTTATATACCCTAAAGCTAGAGATCAGTTTGCATAATTAGAAAAAAAAAAAAAAAAAAAAAAGCAAGAGATCGGTCCCAACCCCATTCCTGACTCCAAAGGCATAACCTTTTTATAACCAAGTGCTACCTAAGTAAATTGTTGCATGTTGCTACTCTATTCACCCTTTAATGTAAAAACCATGATGGAGGGAATTTTGCCTTGAAAAAAATGAATGTTTCAATGTTTCGTTTCCTTTTGTTTTACTATGTCTGTGAAATGGTGGTAAAGTTACCTATATGTTACTGTATGCTCTGGATTTGAATGGATATATGCATCTTTGATTTATCAACGGCACAGTTTCAAGTGTGTCGCTATAACTATTTATCAACTTTGACGTTCTTCATTTTAACCACTCTTGTCTGTAAAGATTCCCCTGCAAACATTTCATCAAAGTCTGGAGGAAAGGATGAAACCCCAATAGGTAACGTTCAATCCTTTGGCCTTTCTGAAAGTTTCAGCCTGCCATATTTTATGGTCCGGTTTTTCTCTTCTTTCCAATTTTTTATCAAGAGTTGTATTCTGCAGGTGACCCTTTAAAGACGGGCAAAGGAGGGAAGGCTGCAAATGGAGGGAAGAGCTCTGTTCCAAAAGAAGCAAAGTATGAACTCAATGTTCAGTCAGGTATGTACTTTTATCTCATTTTACGGATTCCATTTCACCTTATGTGAGAACATATGGATCTGGCAATGAAGTGACTGCAAGTGTGTGTTATAGTTTTACGGGTTCATGAAGATGATATCAGGATTGTAGATTGTTGTATGCGTTCTACTTAGGAACTTTGTTTTATTTGTAGGAGAGTTAAATCTAATGTGTAAAATAATTACAATAGCGTAAGGGGCATACATTAGGGAAAACTACAGCTATATTCTGTATAAGAATCATATTTGTGTCGGAAATTAAAGTAATCAATTGTTTCACCCCATTTTGTATGATTATTGTGATTTGTGTGTCCTCTTTTCTTAGTTTGCATTTTGGTTTGACTGACAAATGTGTTTTGAATTTATCATGTCATGGTGTGATGTGTACTGTTCTTAAGGTAGAATTTCGGATCACATAAAATGATGTATGATGTATAGAAATGATGACATGAAAAGGCAAACTAATGATTTGTTTGCTATCCTTGAACTTTGATATAGCTTTACTTTTAGAGGCTATCCGTCAAATTATTTGCTACTTACAATAGGAGCCTGGTGACTTGAAATGGTTTACTACATAATTACAGATAGAAAATGACATGAGCCAATCAGGCCATGAGCAGTTGAGTTTTGATACCCTTTCTCATTATTATACTTTAATATTGCACGTACGCAAGAAGTGATCTGGGATATCTCTTAAATGGCTGTCCTATTTGTTCTCCCTTGAAGGGTTTTCCTTTGAGTGGTTCAAGCAGACACCGAAATTTGCAGAGTAAAATAATCTTGAAATGGCAAGCCCCTTTATGTCATATATGCATATCCTGTGCTTGGTAATTGGTATGGCAAATTCACCCTCAGGCGGTGATTAAGAGTTAACTGGAATATATAGCTTAAGATGTTGGTAACCCAAAATGAAGCCAAAATTTCTTATTTAAATTTAGGAAGTCCTCTATCATGTATTCTGGATGTTTCTCCCAACTTTTGTTTATGATTACATGAGACACTTTCATATTGAACTTTACAATTAGGATCTGATAATGAACTCATAACTGCTTGCTCTGTGGTATTCTGTGATTTTGCGGCCATGTGGTGGTTCGTTATGGTTATATGCCATTTGTCTGATTTGGAGCGTTGTTGTTACTTATTCAAAGGACTTGATTTGCCGGACATACTGTTTGTATGCCTTACTCATCAAGAACTCTGCCCATGGGTTGCAGAACAGTATTAATTTATTTATTCCTGACAGAGCTTCCAAAGAATGCCCAATGTGTGATGGACTGTGAGGCTGCTGACATCTTACAAGGAATCCAGGAGCAGATGGTGTTTCTGTCTCGTGACCCGACAATTAAAATTCCTATGTGAGTTGGAAATTTGACAAGTCGCCTTTTATTCTTGATATCATTCCGAGGGGTTGCGCTTGAAGAGATGGTGTATTCATGTTTTGATTGATTTGTAAAAGCAACAATCATCATTTTCTGGTGGTTTTTGATTCTGAATTAGTGGGCTCACATTTCCCAATATCAGTTCATTTGACAGGGGCTTACAATATGGCAAAACTGGAGCTCGATATTCTGACCCTAAGACAGTTAGACAAGTCCTTGAGTATCCTTCTACTAATTTTTTATTTTGAAATCACAGAGTAGTGTTGTCTGTATTTCAATGTGTGTGAGTTGTTTATTCCTCAACTCAAAGATCAGGAATCTCAAAAGGCATGGTGCTTCTGATGGAGAGGTCAGACTCACAGACTCACAGACTCACAGACTCACAGACCTGGTGATTTATTAATTGGAGATCTTCTTTCATTCTCACGCCTTTTCTTGCAGATATGCGTGATTGCCAATGCCTGCCCTGAGACCATTGATGAGGTTTTTGCTTTACTCCCTTCCCTGAAGGTATGCTGCGCTGAAATTTCGTCTTAAATCCAGTTTCTTTTCTTTTTTCCACCGGATGATAATCATCTTCTATCTTTTTTTTTTTTTTTCCTTTCTTTCCTCTTCTTCAAAAGGCAAAGAGAAGCGAGATCACTGAACCACTTAAAGATGTCTTAGCTGATGTAAGTAAGCTGAAGATACCAACATATGGTTTTAAAGAGTAGGAGATTCTCTGAGGTACAGATACTCCACTTTCGAGTGGTTCCCCTCTGAACCTTGTACCTCTCGGCTGCTCTATATCCCTATTTTAACATGACATCTTCTGATGGGGTTCAGTGTAGGTTCCTGGCTGATGTTGACAGTGCAGAAATGGAATGCTAACAACTGGGTTCGGTGTGTTTAGCTTTGTGTCTTCAATGTTGAAACTTGAAAGAACAGTAATCGCAATGTATATGTCTAATGTTAATGGATATTGTGATGGTTAACTTTTGGAATATTAAGGCGATGTAGCAGCTGATCTTTTCAGGGTGGGTTCAAGTACTTGGTATCAATGTACTGTCAACAACCCTTCCGGTCTAAGGGTAACTCATGTCCGATCATTTAGCAGGAAGGAATAGTTTTCATCCATTCGCCAAAAGTATTCATATTCTTCAGTTGACGGAGAATGTGTGAATGAGTGAATGAGTGAAGTAACAATTTGCGATTACAATTTCACCATCTAGTAGCATGCAGTCTCAGTATAACAATTTCGTGTTACGTGTGAAGGAGTGAAGAATAAAAAGTGGCAAAATTGAATTCAATGGAATTGAAGGGTCCAACGAAAGCATTAAATTCAAGGTCACAATCAAACAAAAAGGCACCACACCATAAATAAGTGTTGAGAATATTGAGAGTTATTTTCACTTTTACAAACCAAAGGGAAGTCTATCAACTCATACTTGAAATAAGTAGTAGTAGCGGAAGATGAGTATCAAAGAAGAAGAAATGGAGGAAGAATCATCATCAGAAGAAGAAGAAGAAATGGAGGAATCATCAGAAAAATGGATAAAAGGATACGGGTCAAGGCAGAAGATACTGTTGGTGGGTGAAGGTGATTTTTCATTCTCTCTGTGCTTGGCCAGATGTTTTGGGTCAGCCTACAATATGTTCGCCACTTCTCTTGATTCTCTTGGTATGAACAAATTATTAGAATGATTTGATTTTAAATTATAGGGAGTAGCTTTAAAATCAACTGAAAAAATGGTTGGTTGGTTGGTTGGTTGCAGAGACCCTTGGAAACAAGTACAAGGATGGAGTAGCCAACGTGAGGGAGCTGGAAGAAAGGGGTTGCGTTGTCTTACACGGGGTCGACGCCACCCAGATGACCCAACACTTTTTCCTCTCTACTCAAAGATTTGATCGCATTGTC
>JBBYHQ010000022.1:23847030-23866712 GCA_038382645.1 Spergularia azorica
TATCCCGGCTATTCCAACAAGCGAGCTGACGGTTTCTTTGCTGATGACTCCTTCCCCTTGTCTCCCTCTTCTACTTTTATCTTCCGACTTGCCTCTACTTGATTCTGTTTTTCTGCTACTTTAGTATTTTATGTTTCTGAACTCAGTAGATTGAATTCTCAACTCAATAAATTCATTCTGTATTCACGCAATGATTTAAGATCTAAATTCTAAAGGGTGCCACAGAAACACTTAAACATGTCATGGTTTTATCTTCAATTTACAGCAACTGCAGGGCTCACCACTGCCCCTTCAACTGTCTCTTTTGTTTCCCATTGATTTGCCGTTTCCATGAAAATTCTGCCCACTGACTAATTCTACATCCCCCTTTGCTTGACGTCCGGTCCTCTTTCAGGCTTCAAGTACACTGACTAATTCTAAATCACAATTTCCTGATATGCCGGTCAAGAGGTTTTCAGAAATTCAGATTCCTGATAAAATAGATTCATACAACATACTAGTATATGAATAGATTCCTGAAATAGATGTCTGTTTCAAATGTGTCTCCACCTTGACCTCAATACATGCCTGGTTGCCCGATGTGAAGAGCATAAACTCTTGCCCCATACACTGCCTAGAGAAGAATAGCAATCACGCCTACAAAAATCAGTGACCGGGTAATGATCCCTGAACTGCAGCACGTGGAAGTATGAGAGTCTGCAACACCAACAAGAAATCGACACTTGCCAACTGAGGGATCCAGAAAAGTAACCATACCTAGCCCATCAAAATCACAGCTCAGTGGATCTTGTTTCTGCAGCTGATAATAGCTATTGAAAGCATAAGAGACATTTGCCTTGAGGCCGATTCCATTACAAGAACCACCCTCTGTTAGTGTAGTACAATCGGCAACACTACAAGCAAGTGTGAAATGGTTTGCCACTGTGGTGAGATTCTTTGATGGGTTTGCAACACACCATCTAGCTGGAAGATACCTGACATTTCTTGCATTCTTCAACGTGTCACTACCCAGACCAAGGTTGAGTGCATATTTAGGCTGCCCATCGAAAGAGAAAATTCCCCAGTGCCTTTCAAAGTTGCCAGGCAGTGTACTCTTTGCAGATTCATCGAGCAGGCCAAAAAGATAAACATCTAGTGGAGGAGCGGCAGGCCTCAAGGGGGTTCCTTTGTTGCCAAGGACGTGGTTTATGAGGCCTTGATTAAAAGCCCTGGCAGCAGTGAGATTGGCACCAACGGCTCCATCTGTAGGCCAACCGACCTCACCGATGACTATAGGCATTTGACCATACCCGATTCTGTTAAGTGCAGCCACTAAAGTATCGTAGTTTCCATCAAAGGCATTGTAGTAGACGTTGGGTCCATCTATGAGGGGGTGGTTTGTCCCTCCAAAAAAAGCATAGTCTTGGGGGAAGTCGGGATTTCCGTAGAGACTGAGAAAGGGGTAAATGTTGACAACAAAAGGAGAAGCATTAGAATTGAGGAAGGAGACAAGTTGAGTGATGATATGAGCGAGGTCTGGGCGAAAGGCGCCTTGAGAAGGGAGAGAAGACTGATATGCATCAGCATTGCAAGGGACAACTAGTTTGACAGTGGCAGCAAGATTAGCTTTGACCAATGAGCGCTGCAAGTTGAGGAGCGCCGGCAAAACATAAGACTCAAACTGCCCTGCGTAGCTACTCAGAAAGGGTTCATTCCCAACCGCAACATATCTGTTCAATATACATACGAACTACTTGAGCATTAACAACTCCCTGGATGTAGAGTATTAAGGAAGCTCAAAAACAAGTACCTGATGTCGGCGGGAGGTTTGGCAGAGAAATGGAGTGACAGATTGGTTCGAACCCAGGAATCGGCGGCGGAAGGAGAGGTGGATAGAAGAGACAGCATGTGATTTGGGATGCCGAGCATGAGCTGAATGCGGGTCCCCCTGAGAGCGTCTACGACTTGATGATCGGCGTCGAAGATCTTCACTTTGGAGATCTTGTTCAGCTTCAACAGATCCACCACCGTCTCCGACGACATCCTGTGCTCAGACAGCGTCCCCCAGTTCACTCCTATTCCCGCTTCACCCTCTCTGCTTAATCTCATTATCACTGCCACTATTACTATTATTATCACTCCCATCTCCAGATTTAATCTTGACAATACTCTTTTTCGTAACCAGTATCTAACTTTTACAAAGGAATTTTAACAAATGTTATGCGTGTTTCAGAAGTATTTTAATCAAATGTTATTGCGTCACAAGTTTACAAGTTACAAATACGTGTGTGTGCGCTGTCAAACTCATTTCTCTTACTGATTGATATACCCTTTGGGCTACTTATCATTTGCAAATGAATCTTTAATGATTAAGTTTGTAATGTACTTCCAAGTAACAAAACATCATCGCTACAAAAACAGAAGAATATAGAGGTGTCTTTCTGCAACTTCAATGGGCAGCAGCTATCAAAGAATCAGTAAGCCATGAACTGATTTAAGGAGTGTAATGTCTACTCCTTATCATAAGTCAGAATAGATATGTATTTGTACATGACATCTGAGTATAATCATAATCCATAGCTGTTCTACGACTCTGATCCATACTTCCTATGCTTAACTTGCTTCAAAATAGAGAGGCGCAAACGTTGACCAAAGGCCCCAAGTCTTTCAAGTTTAGGCTTCTTTAAACCAGCAGGAGCCACCTTTTTGCTATATTTTTTCACTTTATTTTCAGATGATTTTCCCGCCTCTGTTCCCGATGCAGGGATCATCTGCAAACACACGAGATTATGTCAAAAACATCATGACCTACAAAACCTCTTACTGCTCACTGGACTAAGAGCCACAACATGGTTTCCTCTGTGCAACAAAGTAGAATACACACCTGTTGACCACTTATTTCCACGGTGCATTCAGCCGAATCACTGCCTTCTACAGATGAGCACCTTCCCCAACTCTCCCTGTTGGAGCTTGTATACGAGCAAAATTCTTCAATTGATCCATCTACTTTATCCTGAATGATGAGACTAATCAAATTCCAAAAAGTCTATAGGGTCAACTACTTGAAAGGATAGGAGAGAAATGAGTTTGTATCAAAGCTCTAAATATACAATTTTACCAATTTTGAGTGTCATTTCAAAGATTCTCATTCTATTCCTGTGCATCATGAATACCAAACATCTGAAAGTATTTAAAATACTACCCGTACCCTCCCCTTCCAATGACTTTCTATTCCACAGGACCTACAAGGAATTAAAGATGAAGCATTAAGTTCTCAGAAACCCAAGAACATAAAGGTCCAGTTAAGCCTGTCTACAACCAGTTGACGCTCCAAGATTCACCAAAAAAAAAGAACCCTCAAAGAAAGAACACATCACATCAAATGGCATCTTGATTCCGCACCTTGTTTCTTTCCTCAAGCTCAAACTCCATAATAAACTCATCCTTTCATAAATATAATCGATAAGAACCCCTAACTTAAAGCTATTTCCTTCACCCGAATTCAACTTACAGCCTCATGCTCCTCATTGACTGTCACAAAACGCCTTTTAAAAGTTGTGTGCACTCCATGAAGGCCTACTTCCTCTCCAAACCAGTAACTAATAGCCATAAACTAAATATCATTAAGAACCATATTTGGATATTGTGCTGCAAGGAATCTGGTGCGTAGGAATATAGGATGGTAAGAGGCACCAACTACCAAGCACCAAATCGAAAAGCTGCAACTGATAACAGCATTTTTTAAAGTTATGACCATAAGACCTGCCAGCTCCCACATACTAGCAAATGTGATCACAGACTTGTCATTCACAACTGATATAAGTTGAGCCTTAGATGAGCTCCTTTGGATTCTTTCTTCTGGACCAACCAATCACAGAAGTGAGACTGTCTCACCCATATCCTTTAGCAATACTGAAAGAAATGAAAAGAGAGAGCATAGGAAAGGGAAAGAGCGGGATCATTTAGTGAAAGACAATCATATGAACACGCAAAAAAATATTACTTTTGCACCATTCATCTAGAAACACTAAATGTTCCACATGACCAAATCTATCCTGCATTTACCTGGAGCAAACAGCAATCATGCCAAATTTCAACATGGAGGGCAGAAAACATCAGCGGCTATCTTGGGTGTAAAGCTGTCTTATTTTGTATTTAACATACGATTACTAGTACTCAGAGTCTGTTAATTTGATCTAACTTTTTGCCATGTCAGTACTGCTAAATGAAAAGCGGCTAAGTTATTTTGATAACAGCAACAACAACAATCAAAGTGCATGATTCCCTCTACTTAGGTAGATGGAAAAATAAATATTCTATGCCATGGTACAAGAGAGGATTTGTACTTACACTTGAGCCTGAAGTTGGCGCAATTTCAGAGATAGTTTCTCCACCAGATTCTGCATTTGAAATGCCGTGCAGAGCCGACGACGAGCTTGCAGCATCATTACTAGCTACTCGAAGATTACTGATTATCTCGTACAACAGCGCCTAGATGAGATATAAAATATTCTACACTTAAATAAATCTGTGTGCCAATGTGTGCGATCGTATACAATCTAAGTAATCTAACTCACAAAGAGCAAATGTATTTACTCCCCACCTAGTGCAAGTAAGAGAGTAATTATCAAAAAGTATATTTCTTTTAAAGCAACAAAGAGGCCAAAAAGGAAGCAATCCTGAATTGCATACCATCAGAGAGCAACTCATTCATATTGCACGTAAGCGTACATTTACAAAGTCATTGAAAAATCCATTCAGATAGAATGAGGGATCTTCATGTAAAACAAACCAAACAAGCCAATCATATAATTAGTGTGCCAAGAAGCTAAACTTTAAAAACCAATTACCTCATCCATGTCAGCAACGCCAACCCTATTTGACCAAACAGATGGGACTTGTGGTGGCTTTAGGGTATTGTAGAAGAATATGGAAACCGAGTCATAATAAAACTGTGGCCTAGGTGAGTTATGGTCACCATCAACCTTTATAATATTCTTCTCACCCTACAACAGATCACCATTCATTAAGCAACATATACAAAAGACAATAATAAACTATTTATTATGAGTTTATGACATCAGAGCTGCATTCCATACCGCATAAAGTTTGAAGATGACATCAGAGTGGTGTGGTTGAATAAATCTATCCCCATTAGCATGGACAAACAAGGCAGGGACAAATGTCTTACTTGCAACCTGCAATGCCTTTGGAATGTAAACATCACCGGAGATTATGCAAAAGTAAACTGACACTTGGAGTTGAACTCATATAGTCGTATTGACATACCACTTAAACAAGAGTCAAGTTACATAAAAACAGACCAATGGTGAGCCTTATATCAGATCCCTTATTGCAAAGAACATAGCAAGTTGAACATAACACCCAAAAAGGGGGGGGGGGGGAGTCTATCCTCCCAACTACTGATAGAAGAATGCTGTTGGAAGTTGAAACCTTCTGAGCATATAACTTGGAAAAGTCCGGATATTAAATTTACTTATGTGCAAGCAATAAGACTGCTAAAACAGCAATGACCTACTGAAAAATCACATAAAACATAGTACAATACCACAACTCTGAAGGATTTTACATCTCTACGACCCCACTCTCAAATCCCTAATAGAGTCTTCCAAAGCAAATTGAACGCTCCTCCAATCCCACATTAATCCAAATTCTAAAGAGTTCATTTTAGAGCTTCTCAGTAAGCCAAATCGGAATAACAAAAATTTATGTGATACTTCACGTGCTAGATTGATATCGTTGCTAACATATACGCAACTAATACACTGCTAACAAGGCAAGTGGGGATTTTTTTTTTTTTTTTTGAAGTAGAACAAGACAAGTGATTCTTGAATGGGCACCTGCAGACAATTGAGGTCCTTAATATCAAAATTCGCCCTTTTTTGTATCACTCGACGCATATACTGCACTGCCATCTTCACCTGAAACCAGAAGGGAAAAGCTCATTATTTTTCATATAAAAAAATTCAAGATAATGAAACCTTTACTGCCTTCTAATCACAGAAGCAAATTTCAGATAAAAGTCACTGTCAAAAAAGCAGAACCGCAAAATTCTGGCTAACTACTCATCTTCAAAGTACTATAAAAGCAGAATGAAATTGTAAATTTAACATTTACCAAACTCACTAGAGAGGTCCTGCTAAAGCAAGGTAAGGGGTGGATCAAATATAAAGAATCCTATGATAACAATCACACAGATGCCAATTATATTATATCCTTGAAGAGGAATGCAGCAAACATCTTCTAGAAATGCATGATCCTCTCTCACAATAGCTTCATAGTATACCCTCATTCTTAGGCTTAGTTGTTAGAAGCCCACCACCAGACCGCAGAGGCAGGATGCCTGAGGGCGCAGCCCGGCGCACAAGGCACGCACACATTTAGGATACACCTCTTTAGAAGCGTATAGTTCTCTTCCTTGTGAAACTAAACACAAGGCCCGCTTAGATTATGACTACGAGTCTAGGATAGGACTATAGGATTGAACTAAAGCAATAAAGTCAATAATAACAATATAGAAATGCTAATTGCCAGTTTGGAAAATATTGGAAGTTGTCACAAAATAAAAATTGCAGTAATAAATAGAGATTCAGAATGGTATATACGGTGAATTTTGGTAGCCGGATTTTGTAGACATCCACAAGTTCCATCATGAGATCAAACAAGTCTGAGAAAGCACTATCCAATACCATCCCGGTGATAGAAGGGTCCTCAGATCCATAAAGAAGGCTGCATAGAGTGAAGAATGTTAATTACGAGTGCTACTTGAAGAAGCTTGAATAGGAATATTAATAATTTTCATACCCAGTAACAGCACCCATAGATCTTCCCCAGAGACCTATACATGATACACGATTGTTATTTCGCAGATAAGAAATCACAGCTCGGAGATCATCTTTCTGGGATATGAGAATATATAAGAAAAGAAAAGACACGAAGTGAAGGGTAATGCAGAGCAAGAATGAATAGAGAGGTGATATATTGGCAACAAAACAAACCTCATGCCAACCAATGCTGACATAGGTGCCATCAGATAAACCAGAACCAGAGAAGTCGAGTGTAAAGACGGTAATATTAGCAGGAAGAAGCACGACAGCAGCCTCATTAGCATCAGCACGAGAACCACTGTAATATAATAAAGGATAAATAAAGTTATGGTGGAGAAGAAGCGAAGGGAGGCAGTTTAAGTTTATTATTATTGATTGACCTGTTGCCATGACAGTATATAACACAAGGAAGGGCAGAATCAGCAGGATAATTAGATGGGACATAGTGGCTACACATCAAGGTCTGACCTCTTCCATTTGTAAGCTGCAAAATATACAAAACAAAAAAAAAACAAAATCCCGTTTGGAATTTGGATAGGAAAATAAAAAAGGGATGACAAAGTGAAAAAAGGTGGGCAATGTCCATACTTGCCTCCAAGTCGTCTCTTTTGTATGGTTTGCCGGCGAGTGTAAAATGTTTCTCCCATAAATACTTATCTGGATCATATGCAGCCCTGTAATATTACATTATTGTTAATGGGATCTTGGTACTTTATTATTATTATTATTATTATTATTATTATTATTATTTGCAACAATAAATTAGAAATGTACCTGGGAGGTCTAATCACAAAATTGATGAACTGCTCAATCATACTTGACACACTTATTCACCTCCAAATTCAGCTCCGAATTAACCCCTGCATTTGCATTTGGTAGCTCAAATTCCAAAATTCATTCAACCCTAGTTTCATTATTAACGGGACTCACCTCAATAACAATCAATCAATATGTCTACTTGTGAGTCAGTGAGTCGACTCCAGAGACTGCGAGCTTCACGGGATGACCTCCTTCGTCTTTTCCGGGGATCTGGATATTCAGATTTGTGTTCCAAATACTAAACACATTATTATTTATTACTACTATATACTACCCGAATTCGCCGGTCATTTTTACGTTCCTCTCAATTAATTAACATCGGGAAATGTGGCTTGCGATACAAAGTGAAATTCAATTTATGGAGTGAAAAATTCATTACTCACAACAAACACTTTATGTGTGTGTGTGTATATATATATATATATATATATATATATATATATACATACACTGATGTATGTTGATGTACATTAATTAAGGTCTCGGCGTGTTGTCTTATTTTTACTTTTTTGACAGACCATGTCAAGAGCTTTCAACTCGTTAGCCTCAAAAATAAGAAAATCTAAGTTAATTTGGTAGAATGCAATGCACAATGAAACATGGAGATTTCTTTGGTCATGACTTAGGAGGTTAGTGTATATGGGTGCCATTTTGATGACTTTACTAAACTATCCACAACCTACAATGCATCTCTCTCCCACCCTTTTCTAAGAACGCTTTCGGGTACTCGTTCATCAAGAGGAAGATTTTCAAGATTCGAGAAAACTTATGTATTTGCTGTGAAATTATTATATATATTAATCAAATCACATAAATCCCATAGTAGTAGAAGAGTGAGGGTATGTAACTACAAAATGAACAAAGTAAAATTAATTAAGTTTAGTTTTTTCAAAAAACATAATTACTGATAGCGGTTCCGATTTTGGATAATTGCTCGGAACCGTTGTTTAAATGGTTACTCAATGGGCAAGAGTTATGAAATTTTAGAAACTATAACATGATCAGTGAACTACTGTTTTGGTTACGGATCCGCTAGTTCCCAAGCATGATTTTACTGTTTGCAAATCAATTTAGCGAGTAAATAATTTGGTTTTCACCTTTGGAATGTGTTTGTGTTTTAACGGTGTAAATAAGAATTAGGTTCTTTATGCCATTTCCAGCCATTTTTGTCTAAACTCAAACGTTGACTTAAATAACCCCCAAAATTGGCTTTGTTTTTCTCTTGAATAACCGAAATTTTGGAAGCGAAGAGGGATCTAATTAAGAAGAGAAATTAGAAGGGAATGGGGGACAACGTAAATCAATTGCCGAAATGGTGATCGAAATTGTTTAAAAGGTGCAATTTAACCAAAAAAAAAAAAGAAAAAAAAAAAAGAAAAACTCGTAATGTAGAGAGTAAATGGGAATAAAAGTCAAAGAGCCGGGGTAGTGGAGTCGCCAGTTATATAAACCAGCAGTTGATCAGTGAGAAAGGGTGGGAAAAGTTTGCGAGTGTCACCCATCGCAATTGTAAGTTTGAGAAGGGCAGTAAACTGAAACTCGTGCCGGGCTTGATCGATCGAGACGGGACGCAGAAACGGGGATCAGCAGCAACAGCGGCGGCGAGGTTCGATGGTAAAGGAGACTGGGTATTATGACGTGCTCGGGGTCAGCCCATCTGCTACTGAATCGGAGATTAAAAAAGCCTACTATATCAAGGTATCAATTGATTTTATCTTCAATTTTACTCTTTTTCCTGGATATATTCATATCTGCCTGTTTATCTGCTTCCATTTGATTAATTAATTACGCTGGCAGGCATTGCCGTTTCTTCTTTTATCTGCCTGATTTTCTTTTTGAATTTTGTGTAGCTTTTGAAACTATCTGTACCCTTTTCTAGGCTTAGTACTATGGAGGGCTTCTGGGTGTTCCACGAGTGCATCACCGTTGCGCATTTGCCCTTTTCTTTTTTTAGCATTTTATATGTGCATCCGTAATGCACTGATGCCTATCACCAACGCATATTTTCTACATAGCCGAAGATTATATATGATACTTTTAAGTGGCTGCTAGCATTTCATATTACATATGTTTCTTGGAGAATGCTTTGCTCCTTATTTGGTTCTTCACTTTCCCCCTTAATTCTATTGTGTGTGTTTTGGCATCTAGGCACGACAAGTTCATCCTGATAAGAATCCAAATGACCCTCTTGCAGCTCATAATTTTCAGGCAAGTTCTAATCATCCGCCTCTCTGATCTTCTTTGTGCTGATATCTTCACTCAATCTCATTCAATTTATGTATGATATTTTGAATGCTTGATTATGTTATATGTGTGTAGCAATAGTTAAAAGTCATCATTTGAGAAAATGAAATCAGATCGGATGACCTTTTTTCATGGGTTTTTCCGTCCCATGTTTGAAACTTTTGTGTGTCACTAATCGTGGGAGTGAGTGAGCGATAATGGTTGTGACACTTATGATTCTAAGGCTCTGTTTGAGTAGCAGGTAGCTGTTAGCTCTAAAAGTAGCAGTTGATGTTACACGTGTTCGGTAGAAGTAGCTGTTGAGTTATCAAAACTATATAGTACATAGAAAAATAAAATAGAAATGCTAGTTTTTTTACTCAAAATGTTACTTTGAGAAACATTTCCCAAATGCTACCTAAAATGTCAACTACCACCTAAAATGCTACTTTCAAAGTGTCAGCCAAACAGGTAAAGTAGTAGTTTGACCCGGTCAAAACGCTACTTTCTACTTGTTAATGTGTTGCCGAACAGAGCCTAAAATCAACGACTTCAATCTATCCTTTAATACTGGCATTGATTAGCTTTGTAAGATAGCCTTTCCCTTTAGTGGCAGAAGGGATGAATTTTGTGGGAATGGGTAACGGGCTATAGATGAATGCAGTGGGGAACAATTAAGAGTTGCATTTAAGTCATCAACTACCAATTTGACTTGTGAAAGAGAAACTGAGGGAGATAAATGATATTAATAAGGGATTTAGAGGTGTCCAAAAATATGAGGTAAAGAAAGAAGAGGGGTTGCATGAGATAATGAGAATAATTGTGTTGTAGGCTATGAAGGTAATGGCCCCAACCTGTCAGCTGAAAAGTCAGGACAACGGCTAAAGTTTTGGATGCGGATATAGGCATAGCACCTTAATTACGTACCCCATAGATCAAGCTTGACTTCTACAATATATTAGAGGTTGACAATTAAGAATAGCTGGAGTGTTTACTTGAGTTCAAGGAGTTGCTTTTAGAAGAGGAAAAAGTAAACTGAAATTAGGTGTATATTTAAAAGCTTCCTTATGGTTCTACACTGAAACATATTCTTTAATACGACAAACTTCTACTATTTACTGTAATAGTGTGTAATGCAGATTCATAAAAGGCCTTATCAACTTTCATGTATGTTACTCTCTATTTCAGGTTTTAGGAGAGGCTTACCAGGTCTTGAGTGATCCAGCTCAACGTCAAGCTTACGACTCTTATGGAAAATCGGGAATTTCTACGTCAGTTCATGTGTTCTTTCATTCTTTCATCAGACTGGCAGTCGATTTGTTGCATTATGATATATGATGGGGATGTAAATAATATGGTGGTGTTCGGGGAAGGCTGGTAGTGGTGATTGGGTTTTACTGGGTGGTTGATAGGTGAATCATGTGGGAGGGGGAGGGGAAGGGGAAGGGGGAGGACAGAAAATGATTTTTTTAATTGAGTCAGCGCCATGTAGGCGCTCTGGAAGCCACGTAGGATTAATCCGATAGCTTAAGATCGAAATCCGTCAATAGGTGGCTCTACCTTTTAAAAAAATGACTTATTAGGTGGTTCCTCCTAAAACAAAAAGATTTATTAGGTGGTGCCCCAAAAAATGGGCAAACTATTAGGTGGCGTCCCACAAAATTTCCTTATTATTATCTTTTCAATCTCACAGTAGTACATAGCTTTTATAGATGATGTGCATTGTTCCATTTTCCTTGGATGCATCTAGACTAATAGGAAATTGTATAATCAAGTTTATTTCATCTAGGAACACATAACATTAGACTAATTCAAACTCTAATCAATATGGAAATTTTTGGAAAAAGTCTCATAATCTCAACAGAAATACATCTTTTTGATGCATATGATTTTTTTTAATATTCTTGCTCAATTTCAGTGAAGCAATTATCGATCCTGCTGCTATATTTGCCATGCTTTTTGGAAGTGAGCTTTTCGAAGAATACATAGGCCAGCTAGCCATGGCATCAATGGCTTCAATGGACATTTTCACTGACGGAGAAGAGCTGGATACCAGAAAATTGCAGGAGAAGATGAAGGTACGTTTTCACTTTTAAATTGTAATGTGCATTTTAAGGGTATCCAACTAGTATGTTATTATTTTCCAGTTTCCCGAAGTCTTAATAATATTGATTTATTGGCTATATAGAGAAGGAGTGATGTTTCTCGCTTGTATACCAAATTGGCAATTGTGATGAAGTGCGGAATTGAATGATAATTCCTTGTGGTTATTTTACACTATGTTTTGTTTTTAAGAAATGCGTGTTAGTAAAAGATTTAAGGTTCTCTAGGAAAGAAATCTGATATTGCCACTTGTCCTATTTTATAGACCAAACCTCTCACCTTCGGCCTTAAAAAATCTTCCAAGATTCCCCATACTCAAATGACGTTTCATGTTAGGTGTCCCAAATCATTTTGGGACTAAGGCTGGATTGTTGTTGTTATTGGTGGTGGTGGTGGTGTTACTCAAAATCGTAAAGCTCTCACGATTTTTTTTCTTTTTTGGTCTGGTGGATGCATACTTACATTCTCATTAACATTCTTCTTATTCTTGGTATGCTCTACTATTCACTTGAAAGTTAACTCTTGAGGATCCTGACCTCCAAATTTATGTCTTTTTTGACATCTTTCCTGATATAGATTGGAGTTCATCCAAGGACTTAGCCCTTTTTCCTTTGCCATAGAAATGAACGAACTGACGATTTACTATGGTCTATGATGTTTGAAAATGATGGTATTAAGTCTGCCCAATCATATGTTGATAATGTTATAGTAGACTTCTATAGTTTGGCATGGGGAGTGGCAAGCAGGGATCATCTAATCAGATAGGACGCTGGGTGTAGGCCAAAACATTGAAGATGAACTCGGCTAAGGTCTTAAGGTTCACAAAAAGATGGTGTACTGGGGTCTGGGGCGCTTTCCTCTACAACTTGGTCGGATTGGAGGAAAGGACGTGAATGGAGGGGACGGGGAGTAGGGATTTTGTTTCCATTGTCTGGATAACAATAGGGAGAGAAAGGTAATGAAGGGATGTGGTAGAAGTAAATGATGAAGACTATAGAAACCATTTAAGGTGGTATAGCCTCCGAGACTTCCCCCTTCCTTTCAAAATGACCTCTTCTCCATTTTGGAGAGAATTGGTAGGTAAATAAGACTAAAAACCCATTCACCTATAAGCGGACTCGAACAAGGTTTTATAAATTTCAATTGGGTAAATTGGCTAAATGTATGCTGTCCAAGGAGAATGGAGTTTTGGTATATGACACCTTCCCTATGTCAACGAGGCTCTTAAAGGTAAGTGGCTTTGGAGATTTGCCATTGAATATGATTGACTTTGGAGGAAAGCGAAAGCCATCGCCCTGAAATAAGGTGTCCATAGACTGGTTTGTGGAGCAAACAGGTTAATAAATGTGGGATGCTGCCTGCTGACCTCTTGAGACCTGCCTCTCATAAGGAGGCCACATTGGTGATGCTGTATTTATGGGAGGGTAACTATCATCATTGGGCATTTTATTTTTGAGGTCGCTCAATGATTGGGAGGAACCTTCTGTTTTGAATCTCATGAAGCTCCTGTCTTTTGTGAAAGTTGTTCCAGAAGGTGGTGATGAGATGACTTGGTTGCCTGATAATTGGGAACCTTCAGTAAAATTTTTGCAGTCTTGTCGAAAACTTTGCCTCCCAGATCACTTCCGGGCTAGTGTTATTCGGAACTGCTTAGCTCCTCCTAAAGCTTGCTTTTTCGCTTGAGCAACAGCTAAAGAAAAAATATCAACACTAGATTGCCTTAAGCGGAGGGGATTTAGTTTGGCTAGCCGATGTTCTTTGTGTTGTGTTGCTAAAAGAAACCATTGGATCATCTTTTGTTCTCATGTGCTTGGCTCTAATCTTTGTAGCATATTTCTATGTAATTGTTTGGGTTGTGCTGGATTCATCCTTGGAGGGGTAAAGATGTCCTCTCCGCTTGGGAAAGGAGAATGAAGAATCAAGAAAGGGTGGCTAACTGAAGTTTGGAAGATAGTAACACTAGCTATATTGGTGGTACACAAGAAATCTTCGCATTTTTGATGATATTGCTTGGACACACCGAGACTTCAAATTTCACTTTTTGAGGTGGTTTTGTAATTGAGGCACAAAAAAGTGGACATGGGGACTCGACTTTGTTGGCAATTGGCTGTCACAAAAGCAATGAATATGATCATCCATTCATCCCCTAATCAACAAGAACGATGAAATCTCTATGAGAGGAAAGCCATTCTTGCAGAACAAAGTATAGGTTTGTTGTCTTTTTGTGAATGGGTGTCACCCCCTTGGCGTTCTTTTTGAATATATCAAGGAAAAAAAACCCATTCGTCTATTAAATTATTAACATTTTTTCCAATCATTAGGGAAGCTCTGAAGGAAGTAACTCTAGTATACTAAACCATAAAGATTCTGTCTCCTTTTCCCTTCTAGAGTGACATGGTAGCCTTTAATAGAGTGTGCGAAAAAGTCTAATAAATTGAATTGATGAGGACCTTATCTGTCCACCCAATGCATAATGCACATAGGCATTTTTTTATGCTGTGTCGACCAAAGACTGACTCTCACTACATCATGCATCACGGGATATGCACTTGTTAGTTTGTATGAGCAGCCAGCCCTTTATATGGCCGTATTCACCGTAATGAGTAAATAGTAACACTGGACTTTCCACATTTATTAACCTGTTTGCTCCACAAACCAGTCTTTGGACACCTTATTTTAGTGCGATGGCTTTCTGATGGTCGTTGGTTTTCAGGATCTGTTTTGTTAATATATGTTGCAATGGGTTTGATTGTGACATGTCTTTTCTGGTGGGCATATCCTGTGTGAGTCTGTCGTTGTATGTAATCGTCCTTTTTTTAATGAATGATTGTTCAATTATAATCTGGATCTGTACATTTAAACAGTTCAAACCCACAAAAATGTTCTGTGATTGTGATAGGCTGTTCAAAAGGAAAGGGAGGAGAAACTTGTAAATTTTTTAAAAGACCGTCTCAACCAATATGTGCATGGGAGTAAAGAGAGTTTCATAAGTCATGCTGAAGCTGAAGTCTCAAGGCTTTCAAATGCAGGTATTATTTCTTGTGTGTTGTTTGGTTTATCTTGCACATTTTTCTGGGGGGTATTGTTTAGCCAGCTTGGGAGTGAGATGTATGAGCCCTATACTCAATTTTGTAAATGGTTGTAAAGAAGTTCATCTTGACTGATAGCGGTATCCTCCAATTTTCTTCTTAAGAAGGCTCACAGTGTGGCTCTGTTTTCCTTTACAAAAGGGTTTCACTCTGGATGGCGGAAGAACTAGGGAGCATGTGAAAAGACGAGCTGAAAAAAAGTGTAGAACGGCAATTTTATGGATCCACGTTAGGTCTAGCCACAGAGGTTGTTTCAGGAGTTAGAGCTAAGGGTTGTTTCATGACTTAGGTTTTCTTTGAATGGGTAGATCAGCTGTGGAGCCTGTGGTCTGTTCCAAGGGTGTGGAGAGGAAGCATGTGGTTTACTATTAGTAAGGCGATACAGTGTTCAGCCACAAAGTTGTTTAGGAGTTAGGTTATTACTGTAAAGGTGGGATTCACTCGGTAAGATATTAAAGAAGTGTTTAAGGAATGAGTGGCAGTCATTGGGAGCGTTCCCTTAATTGTAAATGTGATGCGGCGGTGGTTGAATATGTGTGGATGTTGTAAAAAGTCTTTGCAAAAAGCAGTCAACTGGGAAAAGAGGTTCAAGGTTCTGATGGCAAGTAGCCCATGAAGATGTTGAGCATGTGCACTCACAATCACACTGAGGTGGATGAAGTTTTAGAATTTAGACCCTTGGATGATTGGGCACAAGGAGTGATTGATGTAACATCTTCCCGATCTTCTGCACGTGCATTATTTATTTCACTGACACTACATTGTAGTAGACACTCACAGCTCTTTCTCGTCGTGATGCAAGAAGAGGCCCAGAACCACTCTGACAGCCCAGCCAGGTTTATTAGTTTTTTTATTATGATAAATTTGATTTCCTTAGTTCTGTTCTCCATGCTTCGCAATAGCTTGGGCCAGAACATCAAGCCAAAAAAATCTGTAATCTGATAAGTACTCTCTGGCGGCTAAATTGCACAAATAGTTGTGGGGAAGGAGGGGGATTATGTTGGTGCTGCACTGCTGCTTCACTTCAAGGTTTACTCTTTTAGAAAACTCGGTTAAAGGGGAGCGTTAGAAAGTCTTTATATGAGATTTGATTGTTGATTCCCTAGTTTATATGCTTTGCTAATCTTCTCCTTTTTTATTTCTCATATGGTGTCTTATCATTTATCCAAATTTACTTCGGTACACAAGTTTGTTTAGCAGATTTTGGTCCTTCCGTTCAAAAAAAAAAAATGCTTGTTATGGAATAATCGTCAAATTTGACGTTTGTCCTCTGAAGTATCCTATGTATGTTCAAGGTGGTAGATTTGTCTTATCTTTCCTTTACCTTTATTCTGCAGCTTATGGCGTCGATATGTTGAATACCATTGGTTATATATACTCAAGACAGGCTGCTAAAGAGCTCGGAAAGAAAGCAATATACCTCGGTGTGCCTTTTATTGCTGAATGGTTCAGAAACAAAGGACATTTTATTAAATCACAAGTAACAGCTGCAACAGGTGAGTGATTGATGATTCATGGTACCAATTTCTACTTTGTTTGTTATTTTCATACTTTCTATCTCCCTTACTTTCTATCTTGTTAGTCAATTTGTTAAGGTAAGCAACATGGCTATAAGATAACACTATAACCCACACGATATTGACTTGGCTATTATTGATATGAGAACATGGATATACGGAGGATAGAGCATTATGACTTGGCGACTGCTCCAATACCCTATACCCACTATAATTTCAGGATAACAAAAGGTTAACGTAAGATTCTTAGGTTAACGTGGTCCAAACCAGCCAAAACTAAAGTAAGTGATGCACGGATTTTGGCCAAAAATGACTCAAAATTTTGCAGCAAGTACTTAGGGTCATATCATGTGTTTTTGGCAAAATATTAGGGCGAAAAACTTATGGTATATGCCTCAAATCAGCCAAAAACACACGATAGCCTTAATGGGTAACGAGAGGGGAGAAGATTAAAAGACCTCAAACGAGAGAATCGTCTGCTTGGATTCATCAAGAGAAGTCTTTGGGTGTTTACGGTAATATTTAACGCAAGTTTAGATACTTTGAAAAGCGTGGCCATCATGGCAAATATTGGACAAATCGAAGGCTATAATCCACAATTTAGGAATAAAACGACTCCAATATTTGTATAAGCCACTAGGGGTAATCTTGGTTCAATGAATTTAATAGACCCAAAAACCAATGCATACTAGCCTCATTGGGTGATGTGTGTCCGATGGGCTTAAAGAACTACCCAAATAGGTAAATTGGCCCTTATATCAAATAAGGGCGACTACTTAAAATGTGTCACAATCTGCCAAAACCCTAGAATAATCTTAACTGGTCACGGGAGGGAAAGGGCTTAAAAACCCCAAAAGGGAGGATTGGCCTTTCTAATTAAATAAGGACATGTAAAGGTTGTCCCCGGACAAGTTTTGAGAACCTTTGGCTTTTTCGAGAACGGTGTCAAAATCGGCCAAAATTGATGTAATTCCCGAATTTTGGCCTTAAATAGCACTAGATAAAAAATGACACAATTTTGATAGTAGCTCCTACGGAATATATTGTGTGTTGTGGCCAATTGTTGAGTGAATAACCTATGAATAGTTTCAAATTTAGCCACACACACTCTAGCCTTAACGAATGACGGGAGGCGGATGGGTTTTAAAGACCCCAAATGGGAGAACCAACCCATCAAATTCATAAAGGGCACTCCCACGATATCCATGGTAATTTTTTAAGAGAAAGTAGTTTGAAGAAAATGGTTTATGAAAATGTTAATCGAACCCTCATATCTATCAAGGTCTCTCACAGAGTCACGGGTTCTGATGGTAAAGATTTGAGATCATTTGGCTACCTTAACAAAATGGACAAAAACGTAGACTTAAAACCGGATGTCTCCCTTGTATACGCAGAACTCCTCTTTGGTGTCTTTTTTGAGTGCAAATTGGTGTGCCATCTCATAGTCGTGAGGTTTCAAACCAGATGTGTAACAAAAAAACAAAAGGTGATATGCTTTAAAAAAACGAGTTGAGAGGATAGCTTTTAGCAAGTTGATACCCTTTGGATTCTGGGAGGGAGAAAGGGTTGAGATAAACTTGGCTCACTATCAATGCATCCTACTCTTTCTTTCCCTTTCTTAGTACCTAAAGTTCGATGGCCATATCCCATATGTTTAGAATTTTCTTAGACAGCCCTAAAAGCAAGACGGGGTTTCCTGTATTTGGTCCTTTGGCTATTTAAATGTATAATCCCCTACTAAGTTCCTGGTCTAAATTTATGTTAATGTTGTTAAAGCGTTACCTTTTGCTGGCCATTGTAGGTGCTCTGGCTTTAATTCAGTTACAAGAGGATATGAAAAGACATCTTAGTGCGGAGGGTAACTATACCGAGGAAGAGCTTGAAAATTATATGCAGTCTCACAAGAAAGTGATGACCGATTCTTTGTGGAAGCTGAATGTTGCTGACATTGAAGCAACTCTTTCTCGTGTTTGTCAGCTGGTTGTTGAATCTAACCATTTATGCTTAATGTAATTGTGCACTACTTTTGTATAATTTGCTGTTCTCTGATGACGTATTTCTGCTGCTACATAAATAGGTTCTACAGGACTACAATGCCAAAAAAGAGGAGCTTCGTGCACGAGCAAAAGGGCTGAAAACCCTAGGGAAAATATTTCAGGTAAATCTTTTTATTCAATGGTTTTTGTCCACTGCATCATCTGATATTGTACACTTTCATTGCTGAGATTCTGATTTCAGCTATCACTTTTGCAATTGCAGCAGGTGAAAAGTTGTGATGTTAACGGGGCTGATAGTGCAGAGGGCACCGAGTTCCAAAAGCTAAATGGAAGTGACTCAAGCAATGATCCACCAAATTCAAAGACATCCTCTACACGTTCAAAAATGGAAGAGTCATCTTATACTCCAGTTGGGTTACAGGTACCATTGCATTACTTGTACTTACAGAGTTACAGGTCTTGGATCATGCATGAGATTGATATTTAATCACATCTTAAGGAAGTGTCTACGATGTCGGTTAGATACTTAGGGGGTCTGGATGTGTGGTCACATGGGTGGACCTAGGAATTTAAAATCGGGGCTAAAAAATTTACAAATAAAAATAGCGCTATTGAAAAGTCAGGATCGTAGGATGTAAGACATTAGTGTTCAATACATGTGAAAGAATTCTCAAACTTTGAGATGAAAATCAAGTCAAACATACCACACCGTATTAAATGGAAAAAGGTAAAAGGATGATAAGTTACACATTCAAATGTTCAAATTGGTTTCTATTCCAAAGGAATATCGTTCAGTCGATAAATAGAAATAGTTTACAGTAATGAAATGTGAAAAACTTGAACACACTTATGTTTGAGAGTTTAGAAAAAATAAATAATAGGAAGTTTTATTTGAAGGCAAAGGAGTGGTGGCCCTGCTTCTACACTATTTAACCACAAAGCCACTGATTGATGCAGATTATTTTAGAATGATACCAACATTTGTTATAGAATCCTAATTTACATTTGCTATCTTTCGAAGCATAACTCTACAACAACAACCAAGCCTTATTCCCAAAATGATTTGGGGTCGGCTAACATGAATCGTCGTCTAGTAACCATCTTGTG
>JBBYHQ010000022.1:23868969-23880553 GCA_038382645.1 Spergularia azorica
TGTTTTAGGCTAATGTTTTGTAATGACTCAAACTTTGTTTCTTTTGCTATCCCACGTCCGATTTCCAAAAAAAAAAAAAAAAAGCAGGATGATCTACCTTTGGAATCATAGTAAGCACTGTGGAATTAATCTGTTTTAGCAACTTTCCATTAGAGAAAAAATCCTGGACTGCCTCTATAACTAGCTCACCCACAATATTCCAAGAGTCCTTAAAGAACTGACTGGTGAACCCATCAGGTCCAGGGCTCTTAGTGCCATTAATAGCAAACATAGCATTCCTAACTTCTAACCCTGTAACTGGCCTTAACATATCATTCTGCATCTCCTCAGCTAGAATATGGCCTTTTTTGACTGTTTGGACATGAACCTGCCTTCTTTCATCAGCTTTCCCTAAAAGTTCCTGATAGTATTTCAGGAAAGCTACTTGAATTTCATTATGCTCAGTATGCACCTCCCCTTTCATGTCCTTGATCTGGAAAATATAATTTCTGGCTCTTCTTGCTCTAATTGTAGCATGAAAGTAGGCTGTGTTATCATCCCCATCACCAATCCAATGGGCCTTACTCCTTTGTTTCAGGAAGCTTTCTTTGGCTTTATATAAATATCGGAACTTAGTAGCTAATTCTGCTTCCTTAGCACACAAGTCTTCATTTCTAGGGTCATCCTGAAGCTGCTTTTGAATATCAATCAACTCTTAACAAGCCTTAGCAGCAGCAACTTCAATATTGGCAAAAGAAGATTTATTAAGTCCTTTTAGGGGATGCTTCAAGCCCTTTAGCTTTGTAATGATTCTAAACATGGCACAACCCACTACTCTTTTCTCCCATTCCTCCTTCACAATACTCCCAAAATCAGGTGCTCTACTCCACATGTTGTAATATTTAAAAGAAGTCTTACCTTTAACCATGTCCTTATATAAAGAGATCACACAAGGGCTATGATCAAATAAGCCTTCAGGGTGAAAATAGGCTTGACTATCTTGAAAGAGATTCATCCACTCACTGTTTATCAGCACTCTGTCAATTCATTGTTATCGACTTGTATAAGTTTAATCTCGTTCGACTGAACTTTTTACTATGATAATAGTTGTTATTATGTCGCAGGAGGAGCTAAGGACAAGTTTAAGGGACTACGTAGGACGTGAAACATCCATACTTTGCTGAAAGGCTAACAAATTACTACATGAACAAGAATAATGGGCGTGGACCAGAGATATATCTTAAGAGAGAAGATCTCAACCACAGTGGTGCTCACCACATCAACAATGCTCTTGCACAAGCCATGCTCGCTAAACGTATGGGTCGTACGAGTATTGTCACCGCCACCGGCTCTGGACAGCATGGTGTTGCCGCGTGCGCCAAGCTCGGTCTTAATTGTACCGTTTTCATGGGTTCCTTAGACATTGAGAGGCAACCTTCGAACTTGAACCTTATGCAACTACTAGGAGCCCAAGTAATAGCCACTTCTCTTTTCACTTTACTCCAATACGCACTTCTAGTCGATGCTAAAAATTAATCAGGCTGAGCTCAACTAGATGTTAATTGTCCCTAATAAACTCAATTACTTTAGACGTCGGTTGTTTACTAGGTGTGACAACATGACGTGATTTATCAGGCACTCCCTAGACTAAACGTATATGGACCCTTAGTCCGTACTGTTTTCTTGTGCGTGAACGAGTGACTAGCGTCTAGTGGCTCATACGTCCACTTAATTGCGAGGACAAATACTTACGTTACATTTGGAATTATTATTGCACACATGCTTCGTAAATGAAATATGTGGCCAAACTATAATATCGATCGATCGATCAATTAAGTGGAGATAATTAAGCTACTGTTGTTGCACTGAAATGTCTGATCATTATATACACAATTCCTATATGTTAAAGACATGCATTTGGTTTATATATGTTTATGTAACTTAACTACGTTCTTAAAATAAAAATGAAGGTCAACCGAGTAGAAGGCTCATTCAAAGATGCAAGCTCACAGGCAGTCCGAGAATGGGTGTCAAACTTAGAGAGTAGTAACAGCTACCACCTACCAGCAACGGTTATCGGGCCGCACCCGTGCCCGACGATGGTTCGGGAGTTCCAATCAGTGATAGGGAAGGAAGTGAGGAAACAAGCAATGGAGAAGTGGGGTGGGAAACCAGACGTGTTGGTGGCATGTGTAGGAGGTGGGTCTAATGCAATAGGTCTATTTCATGAATTTATTGAGGATGATGAAGTAAGATTGGTGGGAGTTGAAGCCGCGGGAAATGGACTTGAAACTTGTAGACACTCGGCTACCTTAGCCAAAGGCGAAGTAGGCGTTTATCATGGTGCTATGTGCTACTTATTGCAAGATGATGATGGCCAAATAATCGATCCACATTCGATTGGAGTCGGGTGAATATCATTTATGTTTATTGTACTATGCATGCTTTTGGACGTGACGCTGCTAAAGGTTTAATAATGTATAAAAACCAGAATATATGAGTAGATAATGTTGCATTGAGTTTCTCATATCAACAATGATAGTAATATAAGTGGGATTAGTGCCTAATTGTACGTGTATATATATACTCGTATACGTTAATATAAGGGGAAAAAACAGAGGGGATACCATTTAGGATAGGTTATGTGTCACTTACATTAACTTATCGCATTAAAATGCATGCAGGTTAGAAATTCCCGGGGTTGGTCCTGAGCTGAGCTACCTAAAAGAAACTAAACGAGCAGAATTCCATGCTGTCACGGATGAAGAGGCCCTACATGGTAAGTGTGAAGTGTCAAACAAGGGCTCGATCATCGAACTATTTACTTAGTTGTAAAATAACCATGTGACGCTCTATCATTTTCCTTCAAAACATTTTATTTACATTCATCGTTTATCATTTCATGTAGCACACAAGAGGTTATGCAGATTAGAAGGCATTATCCCCGCTCTTGAAACCTCCCATGCACTAGCCATCCTGGACAAACTATGCCCTACTTTACCATCTGAAACAAAGGTGGTTGTCAACTGTAACAGCCGAGGCGACAAGGACATTGCAACCGTTATGAACATCAATCAGTTGCTTGAATTTTCGTCGACAAATTGACAAAAACAATTTATCGAACAATTATGCTGAATCCCTATCTGGGGTTTTGGAAGTATGAATTACTTCCTGCAAAGTGGAGTATACAGTTCGTCTAGTAGAGTGCCCAATTGCCCATACTATCCAAAGTTTACTACGAAATTTATAATGTTGGCTCGACTATTAAAATCTGTACACACAAATTCATTTTTTGTACTCTCTTCGTTTTTTTCAATTCTCTACTATACGTCATATTCAAATCAAACGTAAAGAACTGAATCTGTGAGAATAATAATTCAAACCAAAAATAAAGAGCTAAAAAAAACAGAGTATTCAAAATAGGAAACATGCATGCCGAAAAATGCAGGTTGCTTCGAAATGAATGAAGAGAGTATAAGTTTAAGCCATTACGTTATAGGAAGACGAGTTGAACATTGGACGGAATTCATGTGGCAAGCTGCTTTGCTCGGCGTCTGGCTTCTCTAATTTGGCCTTGCTGTGAACCGAACACTTGACGTGGTTCATCATCAATCAATGCTGACTCATGAGGATCGAATATGAACTTCTTGAGTGCAATAGCATACTTGTTTGTCAGGTATACTGCGAGCTCCACATCCGACTTAGCTCCATAAAATCCAACAAATTCAATAACCTTGAGACGACGGTGGCTACACCTCGTAGCTAGCCGCATATCTCGTTCTGCTTCTGCATCTGCCCCTAAAACACCTATCGTTCCCGACAACCTAAGCTGAAAATCAAGAAGCAAATCATTATTAACTACTAGCGAGCAGTATACTTAGGGCATGTTTGGCCTAGCTACTACTTCTCGAGACGCAATTCTTAGAAACAGTTTCTCGACGAGGATCTTCTTTTGTTTTAGTTCATTTTATTCAATGAATTTAGTGTAATTCAATCTAAATATTCACACATTAAACATATAATAAAAGATTACACACTTTTAATATTTTTGACTATAAACTTGCTTGAACTTTTCAATTAGGATCAAGAACATTGTCAATCCATGGTAAAAGTAAAGCAATATATAATATGTTACCTTCAACTTAAATTTCTCCAACATGGGGCATTTCTCCAAGAAGCCGACTAAGAACAGGAGGCTTTCACCATCTTTGAAGTAGACTGCCAACTCCAATTGCCTAATTTTAATCGAAACTAGGGCATCCAATTGGAAAAGGGCACATCTAAAGAATTACATTGGTAAGAATAAATTCAAATTAGCAAAGGCAAATAATTAACAATCAATCATTTATAGATGAAATTGTTTCGATTAGGACCACGTCAAGGTGTTCCACGTATTTCGTGGAGCGAGTTCATCCAAAAGTTCTAATTCAATTAAATAGCCGAGTTCAATATATATAATAAAGATTTAGTTTAAACAACTAACCTTAATCAGAGAAACGGAAAGTGTCTCCAACTTGTAAGAAAATCGGGACATAAGTTGAATATTCTGAATCATGTGGCTGGTGTATGGACCCCCGAAATTTGCATGAACAAGGGATGGAACATAACGATAGTCAATAGAGTTTGGTTCTCCCCAAAATATAAAGGAAGTAAGATTTTGAGCTGAAATCTTCAGGTTTACGACATCATGGCAGTGAGCTATGACCAAGTGTTTGAGCTTGAGCGTTGAAGGGCCGACAATGAGGCTACCAAAGTCTCTAGCCCCCTTCACTGAGAGACGCTCAAGATTAGGGCAATTAGATAGAAGAGATTGCACGACTGATCCCGTAATTTCGACTCCATTTAAGCATAGTGATACAAGGGAGGCGTAAATTAGACGACGAGGTTGGCATAACACCACGTACTTATCCTTCGGTGACCCAAGATTGCAAAAGTTAAATTCCAAAACCTTGCAATTCTTTTTAAGGGCAAATTCGAACCATTTATCGATGTGAGATTTGTATTTTACGTCCAACTTAAAACGAACTTTGAACGAGTTTATAAAGGGAGCATTCCTGATAGCATACACAACTTTATTTACCCAATTCACGCATCGAGCCATTTGCATCCTCCTCTTCTCTTCGTCGGGAATAAAAAAGGCTGCTTCGGAGATCATATCGAAGTCGAAATCGACCAACTTGATCCATAAATACCTCCACCTTTTGGCCAACAAGCTTGTTCTACCAGCTTCCTTCATGTCCACCTTAGATAAGATGTTGCTAATAATAATCTCGTCAGCCATGCTGCTAATTCGATCCACCCCATGCCGAATTCTCTGATGACGGTAAAATGAGATGATTAACTCCCTACTTTTTCGAAAATAAAGAAACGATTCAAACGAAATTTAGCTATTCGTACTACTCCATCGACAAATAAATCAATCAATCAACCAGTCAATCGGTCCATATATTTTGATGATTTGCAAACACAAGCCATAAATAGAGTCAGTTGAAAGCAACAACTCAACAATTTTTTTTTTTTTTTATCAAGGTAGTATAGCCAAGCTAACACTTGGACGTCCATTGCATAGAATATTTTCAATCGAGTGAATGTAGACCACGTCTCAAGATAGTTCAAAAGTACATCATGTTCTTATATAGTCCAACCATCACCACTTTCTTAATCTTATGATTTAACGAACAACAACAACAACGCTTTAGCACCAAAATCATTTAGAGTCAGCCGATTCACGATATCGGGTTTTTACGATAAATAATTTCAAAGTCAATCAAGTAATTCAAACTCGATGGAAGGGCAAAAATGATTCCGAAAATTCTTGAGAACAACGGTTCAACGGGTTCATAACATAAGAAAATCACCTGATTCCGAAATTCTTGCGCACACATTGGATACGTACGAGTGGATCGTCAGGTTTGTTTAGGACTTTAGGGTTGTCGTGGTTTACAGATTATGATTGAGAAGAGATTGAGTGAGGATCTGAGAAGGGATATGCTACAAAATCTTGGCAGACGAATTCATATACCTAAATCAACGGTGACTTAATATATATTTTGCAATATTTCTCCAGCTAGGTATAGCAAAACCCATTTTGAAGGGTGCTGATTTTGCCGACGCGAAAATTTCACCTTCCAAGACCGTGTCATGTAAGTTCAACACACTTAAAAAATAAATTATTATATTTGCATTTATATAATAGTTATGTGTGTTGGTCTCACAGTAACTGTCTCACACAAGAACTAGAATCTGTGGGTTGGACTGCATTTTTCTCATTTGATTTGATTTGATTTGAATCGAGTTGATCTGATATGATTTAATTTGAATAAACTTGATTTGATTTGAATTTAAACTGAATTTGTTAAT
This sequence comes from Spergularia azorica, assembly GCA_038382645.1. Taxonomy (NCBI): domain Eukaryota; kingdom Viridiplantae; phylum Streptophyta; class Magnoliopsida; order Caryophyllales; family Caryophyllaceae; genus Spergularia; species Spergularia azorica. Next base: position 23,875,309 of record JBBYHQ010000022.1, read on the forward strand.
AAATTAATTACATTGAGACAAATTAATAACTAGAACTAAACTAGATTCATATATTGTTAGTTGGATAGTTCTGATTTGATTTGATTTGATTTGAAATGAATAAAACTGATCTGAATGAATTTGAGTTGAATATATCTGATCTGATTTGAAAACACTGTTAAATAAGTTGAATCACACAGAGTCTTACTGAACACAAATTACATCAATGGTCTGGGCCAATCAACCCTTCCACGAGTTAATTTGGCTTGTGGAAATAACATTACCATAAATGACTCAATTTTAGGTAGTTTCCAAAATTAGCAGAAGCAAAAGAAAAACAAAAAAGAAGTTCCAACCTTAATACTAACAAACAAAAGAAAAACAAAAAAGAAGTTACCATCCGAACTATGCGTGACGTAGCATCGTGGGGGTGAAAGATGTACTGTTGGAAAGATGTAGGTGGCGGGTGGAAGATGGGAAGAGTATATGGGCGTGGGGGGACAGGTGGACGAGGAAAGGGCCGACTTTTAGGCTGGTGTCGCCGAAGGGGGAGGGTGGGGATTGTCTGGTCGAGAGGTGGATTGACGCGAAACTTCGCACTTGGAAGAGTGATGTTGTGAGGGGCAGATTATTGGAGTTCGAGGCGGAAGAAATATTCAGTCCGGATAAATTTGTAACACCCCGACTCAACACCTGAGTCGGAAGTAGTCACCTATGGCAACTCGCCAATGTGGGCTGACCTCACAGACCAACACGGGTCCTTCCGGCGTATTTTGACCTCACTCATACGCACCCTGTGAAACTTCACAGGAGGTCACCCATTGTAATACCCCATATTTTTGGGACTTCTGATTATTATTATTTGTCGGGAAACATTCATTTTGAGGTTACTTAATTCTATTTTGGGAAGTTTGGAGTTACTTTCCTTTTTGGGTGGTTTTCCTAATCGGGTAGTCTTTTTGGCAAAATTATCAAAACACCCTTAATGATTTTCCCGCATGCTATACTATAAATACAAAAGAAAACCCCGACCCTTCCCTCACTTCTTCACGCCGCCCGAGAGAGAGAAGCAAGAGAAAGAGCACGAGAAAGAGAAGAAAAAGAGAAGAGAAAGAGAGAAGAGGGCCGCGCACGCACCCCGAGGCCGCCGCACGCCACCGCCGGCCGACCAACCACCACCGCCGCACCCTTTTTCCTTTCCTCTTGGTTTTCACACCAAGAGTTGTAAGTTTAAACCCTTTTTCTCATAATTTTCAGATTAGGGCTTTCTTATTATCATGTTGTTTGAAGTTAAAACATGATTGTATTGTTGGGTGATGTTTGTTTAGATTATGGTCATGCTTAATTATGGTTTTGATGCATGAATTATTGGATTTAGAATTAGGGTTCTTGTAATTGTGAATTATAATAATTTAATGATGATTTTATGAGTGGAATTGTGTAGTATTTGGAGGGGATGCTTATAGTGACTTGTATTAATCATGGTTTTGATTTGGGGATGTTTTGAGTGATGAAATAGTATTCTGTCCAGATCTGATTATTGCCTAATTTAGGTGTTTATGTGGTTGTTTTGATGGTTTAATGATGGGATAGTGTTGTTGGTATAATTGTGAAGTTGTGGCGCGAATTTGGTATCGTTTGGAGAACGTTTGAGCATTGAAATCTAAAGTTGAAATCTTGTTAATACGTGATTAGTATGTTGATCATATTTGGTGTTGAGTGATAGATGGTGTAGTTTAGACTATTAACTGTGTTGGGTTGAATAGTGGGAAGATGGTTAGTAATTGGTGTATTGTTATTGTTGATTTTAAGTTGTGTCTTCGAGGAAGTACCGTTTTAGTGTTTGAGACAACTTTGTGATTGTGCAAGTAAGGTAGGAACGTTGGTCACGATCCTTTTGGCTAACCATTATCCTCGTTTGACTCACCATCATGTTTGTTCATCGTCTTATCTTTGGTTTATGCGCTCTATCTTAATCATTGCTCCATCTTTATCTATTTCATATCATGAGCGTATTATTATTCAAATTGCTAACCCGTTTTGCAGCCCTTCGGCCTTTCACTATTCCCGGCCACTCGGCCCTTTGTTGATCCCGGCCTCTCGGCCTTTTGTTGACCGACGCACCACTCGGCCTCTCGGCCGGGTGGTCTCCTTTGTTATTTTATTTCGTCTTGTGCTTGTTTCATTTGTCTATCAATTGTAATCGATTCATTGTATTATCAAATAATGTACCATCGAATAATGAACGTAAAACGGATTAAAGAAAAGTATGATAAAGTTGATACCACCTAGAGTTCAGCGTGGGTTCGGTCTGTCCGACCGCTGTCATGAAATCCTCTGATCAAGGTACTGTGGGTCGGATTAGCTACCGACTTCCTAATAGTCTTCTTCCTAGATGGGAACTTCGTCCTACCGGCTCATCTTGAGAGGGGTGTGCTCACTCGGGGTTATTAGGGACCAATACAACTCAAGCTCGAACGGCGATGTTCGACAATGTGGTGGCTAAGGGTAGGACCCGACGCCTAATATACGTAAATGAATGTTTGATTCTGTGATCTGTATCCAAGGGAGATACTCATGATATCTAAATACATATATTCTCGTTTATGATTCTTTCAGAGTTAGCTGTTGTTCATTCTTTGTTAGTTACGCGACTTGAGGCGCGTATCTTGTTTGTCATTTCTTGTGTTTGTTGTTCTTACTCAGCCTGTATGCTGACATTCTGCTCTGGTTCGTTCCCTACCTTGTTCTGGGGCCTACGTCATTCTCGATGGCGTAGTTGACCGGTCTTGATGATTTGGATGCTTGCTTGAGGAGTCGTTGCATGATTGGGGGCTTCTTAAACATTATTGAAACTTTCTTTCATTTGGATTTTGTAATTTTGATTTCGTTTTGAGAATTGTAGATCGACAGTTTTAAGACTTCCGCTGTTTCTTTCTTATTTAGTTATTGTGTCCGAATTTATAGCCTAACAATTGACTTGGTAGTCTATTAAGTATATTAATTAAGTTTTTGGATTAGGAAATTTTTTTTTCGATTTTCAAGGGTCGCTGGTGGTGGTATAAAGCGGTTTCAGGCGATGAGGGGTGGTCAAGGGTGGTTTGGTGGAAATCAAAGGATAGTAGGTGGTCTTAACAAAGATTATTGATTTTATAAGGTGGTTTCTCGCAAATTTAATATTAAAAGGTGGTTGTTTACAAAGTTATGAAACTTAAAGGTGGTTTTTTGCCAAATTTCCTTGATTTAAAGCTATATCTTTTTTCAAAATTCATAATATGATCTCAAGAAGCTACAACGATAATTATAGTCATTTTTGCTCCCGTGCCGTTTTGGCTAAAAAACGTGGATTATACCCTACGTTTTTGTCCAATTTTGGTATGTTCTTCGACTTTGTTCAAAGAATCTTAAAACTCCTCAAAATTCACCTTATACATACTAAAGCTTGCCTTTATAATTTTAAGGCACAAACTCTTTCTTTTAAGGGTGTTTTTCGGCTGTTCAATGTCCAGTTTATCGTGGAGTGAATTGAATGTTTTTCGCTTATTTGGAATAAATATCATTGTTTTTAAGCTATATATTTTTAAAAACTCATAATATGACCTCAAGAAGCTACTACAATAAATATAGTCATTTTGGCTCATATACCGTTTTGGCCAAAAAACGTGGATTATACCCTACGTTTTTGTCCGATTTTGGTCATTTCGTCGACTTTTTTCAAAGTATCTTTAAACTCCTAAAACATCACCTTATACATATTAAAACTTGTCTTGATGATTTAAGGCACAAACTCTTTCATTTTAGGGTGTTTTTCGGCTGTTCAATGTCCAGTTTATCGTGAAATGAATTGAATGTTTTCCTCGTATTTGGACAAAATATCATTGATTTAAACCTATATCGTTTTTCAAATAACATAATATGATCTCAAGAAGCTACAACGATAAATATAGTCATTTTTGCTCCCGTGCCGTTTTGGCCAAAAAACGTGGATTATAGCCTACGTTTTTGTCCAATTTTGGTCATTTCGTCGACTTTTTTCAAAGTATCTTAAAACTCCTCAAAATTCACCTTATACACATTAAAGCTTGCCTTGATGATTTTAAGCACAAACTCTTTCTTTTAAGGGTGCTTTTCGGCTGTTCAATGTCCAGTTTATCGTGGAGTGAATTGAATATTTTTCGCTTATTTGGAAAAAATGTCATTGTTTTTAAGCTATATCTTTTTTAAAAACTCATAATATGACCTTAAGAAGTTACTACGATAAATATAGTCATTTTTGCTCCCGTGCCGTTTTGGCCAAAAAACGTGGATTATAGCCTACGTTTTTGTCCAATTTTGGTCATTTCGTCGACTTTTTTCAAAGTATCTTAAAACTCCTCAAAATTCACCTAATATACATTACAGCTTGCCTTGATAATTTTAAGGGACAAACTCTTTCTTTTAAGGGTGCTTTTCGGCTATTCAATGTCCAGATTATCGTGGAGTGAATTGAATGTTTTTCGCTTATTTGGATAAACTATCATTGATTTTAAGCTATTATCTTTTTTCAAAACTCATAATAAGACCTCATGAAGCTACTATGATAAATAGAGTCATTTTTGCTCCTGTGCCATTTTGGCCAAAAAACGAGAATTATACCCTACGTTTTTGTCCGATTTTGGTCATTTCGTCGACTTTTTTCAAAGTATCTTTAAACTCCTGAAACATCACCTTATACATATTAAAACTTTTCTATATGATTTTAATGCACAAACTCTTTCATTATAAGGTGTTTTTTGGCTGTTTAATGTCCAGTTTATCGTGAAATGAATTGAATGTTTTTCTCTTATTTGGACAAAATATCATTGATTTAAAGCCATATCTTTTTTCAAAATTCATAATATGATCTCAAGAAGCTACAACGATAAATATAGTCATTTTTGCTCCCGTGCAGTTTTGGCCAAAAAAACGTGGATTATAGCCTACGTTTTTGTCCAATTTTGGTCATTTCTTCAACTTTTTTCAAAGTATCTTCAAACTCCTCAAAATTCACCTTATACATATTAAATCTTGCCTTGACGATTTGAAGACACAAACTCTTTCTTTTAAGGGTGTTTTTCGGTTGTTCAATATCAAGTTTATCGTGGAGTGAATTTAATGTTTTTCGATTATTTGGACAAAATATTATTGATTAATGTTGTATCTTTTTACACAACTCATAATACGACCCCAAGAAGCTACTACGATAAATTTAGTCAATTTTGATCTTGTGGTGTTTTTTGCCAAAAAA
>JBBYHQ010000023.1:3724-13833 GCA_038382645.1 Spergularia azorica
TGAACAGTAGTGTTCATATGGGTTGGGATTTGATAGAGGAGAGAAGAGAGAGAAAAAAGGAGAGTGCGAAGGTGAGTCAACGGCATTGTAACCCCAGACCCCAAATGATACTAAAACAACTCCTAGACACAAAACGATAAAAAATTGAAAACATGAGACTCCAAATTGAGGCTTAACTCCAGTTACATGTTAGATCAACATGTTATATAGACTTTAGTTCTTTGTTTGAAGTAAGAAAAAAAATTAAATGTCATACATGAATGCTATGTCGAAAAGGAGAAATTAAGTTAGGATATGAGATATAAAAATGGTGGTGTAGATAATTGTCTCTTACAACTATTAAAAGGGATATTGACACCTTTTAGTGATTTTATATATCAATTATTGTTTCATTTTATGCATTGCATATGTATGCACATCTCCCAAATTATTGTTAGTTACAAATTAATATAAGAATTGTTCCAAATAGTTATATTGTAGTTTTACTAATTTTAAACTCCAACTACAAATTCATACAAAGTTACTCAAATCATGATTTTGTCCATTGTGATATGTAGATCATGAGTATTCGTTATTTTCGAAATATTGTTTGCAACAATAATTTTTTTTTTTTAAAATACTTTGAAGTATAAACAGTATCATGTAAATTTGTGTTCAAACTATGCACCTTATTCTTTTTTTTTTAAACTTTGATCCCTTCTTACTCATACAATTTCAAGAAAGGTGGATGTAAGATAACAACAATTTAGAAAGAATAAACTTACTTACGAGTTACGAGTTCATCTTATAAGTGGGGTTCTTTCTTAGCCACTTAGGTCAAAACCTAAACTTTTGGTGAATGTGACGCAATGATAGATCACACAAATTAAGTCATAGAGATATCGTGTACAATTTTCGTTTGAAAGGAAACAAAAAATAAAATCGTGATTTCACGGGCGTAAAAACTAGTTTTTAAAATAAAAACAACACAAGTGCTAAGAACACAAATATAACTAATTAATTGCTAAAAATACAACATAACCACATTAAACAAACTTTAAAAACAAAATACACACTGGTCGTGCGAAGCACGAGATCCTACCTAGTGTTATAGTAATAGTAATTTGAAACGATCACTACAAGTATTATCATGGGTACAAGTATGAAGACTCATTCTACAACCTAGTATAATGGTCTCTTTATTAATAAAATGTTTTATTTTTATGTATGCGGTGCAGGTCAGGCAAAATTTTGGTTCATGAACCCAGCCCAAGCTTGACCCACATTACAACGGTCATTTTTTGGACCGGGCTTTCGATTATTTCCAAACCCGGGAAAATTCGGATTAGCCGGGCCGACGAGGCTAGGCTATTTGATCAGCTGAAATTGATGGTTGACCACATTCAACAAATGAAATTGGGAAAATGGAAATCTACATGTTTGGAAAGCAAAAGGACGACAAAGGTATAGCAAAGATATTCCCCATTTAGCAGATTTGGTGCCAGAAAGAATACGGAGTATAAATATAAAGAGGTATCTGGTCCAGAAAACCTCAACATTTCTTTGATTAACAAAAAAAAAAAAAAAAAATCCCTCAACATTTCTCTTTTTCTCTCATCCTTCAACGGCGGCGAATTTAATCAGGTATATCATCCGTCTCTATCTTTAATCTTGTTTCCGAAATTTCCAAATTCATGTTTTGCACATCCATTTTTTGTGTGTTTGTTGATTTTGGTTGCAATTTGATCGATTGTCTATTATTCATTCTATCGTTTTTTGAGATTGACTAGACATACTCCAGTTCTCTATCCTTTCATTTCATATCTTTACCTCTTGTTCGAATTTCTAAGTGGTCGTTTGGTTGCATTTGAGGAATTTGGAATTCCCATGCAATCTCACTTCCGAGGAGTTAGAAATGGGCTGTTCTACCGTGAGACCGCCTCATGGGTATTTGTCAAAGTTGTTCGGTTGGATGTAGGAATTAAATTAATAATTACGAGACAAACTGACCAAAAAAATTTTAGTTAGAGAAAATTAAATAATTAGATTCGTGTTCTGGAACTTTGATCATAGGATTGATTTTGGTGCAGTGGGTTGTGTATTTACGTGGAGCTGCGACACCAAATGATCATTGTAAGATTAAATGGATTCTGACAACGGAGGACGCGATATACCGTGGGAATTGATGAGGGAAATCCTGGTAAACCTCCCTCTCAAATCCCTGTTGCGATTTACTTGTGTCTGTAAATCTTGGCGAACCCTAATTCGAAACGACCCTGACTTCGCCATCAGACAGTACCTCAACCGATATAAATCGTCGTCATTTTTGATGGATGATTTTGATTATTTTGTTGACTACTCTGGCTGTTTGAGAGGATCGGGGTCGTCCAAAGATGATGAAATTTTGAAGCTCTACATGTTTGTCTTGACTGCGAACAAAACTTTTCGTATTGTGAAGAAACTTGAGTTTGGAGGGGCTGCCTTGAAATTGAGATTCTCAAACTTCTGTCATGGCATAGTGTGCATAAGAGTGTATGCATCATCCTCGTTTGCCCGCGCCTTTGGGGTTGTGCTTTTCTGTAATCCTGCAACTGGGGAGGTGGTGCAAGTCCCATCATCCGCCAACATTAAGAGTCATACGGTGCCTGGCTTTGGTATAGGGTATGACTCTGTGATGAATGACTACAAGATCTTGGCCATCACATACAAAGGATATTCTGAGCCTTGGATGGTAGATGTTTACTCTGTGTGCAAGGGTTGTTGGCGTAGTCTGCATGACAATGAAATAGGTGTCGTTCAGCAATTTAAGGATCTCGAGGGTTCAGTTGTTTCAAACGCCAATGATAGGATCCTTAATTTGAAAGGTAGGTATAGGTTCGGGGAGACAAGATATGGTGTTTTATCATTTGATTTGGCAGATGAGGTTTTCCGGCAGATCCCCTTTCCGAGATGCATGTGTCCCCATTGGTATTCACACGAACTCCTGCCTACATCTAGATGGCACGCTTGTATGTGTTGCTCCCGTGGTTATCATTCCCTCCCCGAAAATGAAGCAATGGACATTTGGGTACTCAATGGCTTTATCTCAGCCGAACACGTTCCTGTTGGTGACAGTTTTGAGCACCAGTGGATAAAGCTAGTTTCTATAAGATTACCCGAGCAGGAGGTTGTTTGGCCTATGAATCTTTGGCTGAACGATAAGGAACTGTTTGTGTATGTGAGAAGGGAGGATACTGTAGAAGAGGTGTTCTTATACGATCTTTCAACGCAAGAGCTTAAGTGGACTGGTCGAAGAGGGAGCATAAGCTCGGTAGGTGGTTACATGGAGAGCCTGGTCTCGATTAAGGGGCTCATGTCGTCTTGCAGTGGCGTGGCTGTTCCTGTACAACATGGTGACACCGGGAAAGCTGAAGGTCATCAAGACCAAGGTGTTCCAGAATACACATATGAATGTGATTCTACCTTCTTCATTCGAGAAGTTACCAGAAAAAACGTCGTGCACTGGTGTTACAATTTTAATTTGATCTGACTTGTGATCGTTATTGCAACTCGTTCGACTTAATGTTAGTGTAGATGGAACATCTAGTGTGCATTTTGCAAATGATTTATATCAAGTGCCGTCATTCGTCAATATATATTTAGATTCTTGTAAACGTAACCCTTGTAATGTTGGCGTAACCCAGAAAGGGAATTTCTGCAGTTTGAAGAGATGTTTGAAACATACATGGAACAAAACGAGGATGAACTAAAATTTCTGCTTATGAAATTAAGTTGTTCGAACCGCAGCATAGAACAGAACAGATGTATATCTTGTCGTGCATCTGGACCTAAACAGAAGTTTTTTTCCTTATTTACTTACGCAACTTTAATATCGAACATCATGAACTACGGTCTTAAAAGACATTTTTAGCAAACTAGCTATAACCCCATTGCAGGTACAGCAATTTGTTATGCTTGATCATTCTCCATATGAGAAATCTTCTTCTTCGGGACACTGAGGGTCTGGCTCACAGTTGACATAGTTCTCGGCACTGTCAAGACAGAACTCGAGAGAAAACAAATATGAGACACCATCATCGCCCTTCTTACAGAGAACGAGTGGCTGTCTCCCTGGGAATGCATCCCTCATCGCCTTAGGCGTTGTTGGCTTTCCTGTATTTCACAAAAGGAAAAAGTAAAAATATTAAAAATAAACAAAAATATTCATATTGCATTTCAGTGAACTTGAAATTATGCTTTCATTCTTGTTACCATTACCTACATTTTTGACAGTGTCAGTTATATGGCTGGCTTTGAAAAGTTCAATTGTGTGCTCGAAGTATTCTCCTAGACCATATAGCTTTGCTCTCACTCCATGTCTGTCCCATTCGTGCTTCCATGATATTTTGTACGTCGCTGGCTTATTGTACGAGTTTATCCTTGGCCAAAATTCATTAATGTGTTGAACTTTCTCGACAATCTTGTTATCGTACTTTTCTTTTGAATCAGGATAACTATTGTCCTTGTAGATTGGCCACCAGCCATGAATTGTGAAAAATTCAGGTACAGCTACGTCATCCTTACACCCAGAACTTTTGGTTTTGCATAATCCTTTAGGCCAATAAAAGGCGAATTTGTAGGTTAGCAAAGCAGGATTTATCTGAGGAGGGAGAACTTGGGGTAGTTCAGGAGCTGCATTAAGGTGAGACAAAGAGAGATTTTTTTGAGTAAGTGTCAGCATTGCTGCTGATAAAACGTGCAGTCGAACCAGTGGCAATGGCAAGGAACACAAAGCTGAAGAAGATGATTTTGTTGATAGCCATGGCTGGTTAAATTTTCTACTGATGAATGGGAAATATAGTGTAGGCATTAGATTGTATATATATATATACACTTAGGGGAGGATGTAGAGACCCTTACGATTCTTCTGATAGACGTGATGTGTAACGTATATTTTTCTCTTTGTCAATTTCTCAAAAAAAACTTACTAGCTAGTTTTGGTTTAATCCACCATGTGAATATGTGATCCATGATTCCATAATGCAGGAGCGCACTAGCAATCATACTAATTCGAACGTGAATAACTACTAATAAAAGAGTATCTATACATATATGGATGTTGAATAGTTTGAATACGCATTAGAAAATGTCTTATTCGTTGATTGTTTCCGACCACCAGCAACCACATTCACTAAGCAATATTATTGCGTAACCTATTGATCTACACTCCTAGACTATGATCGCTTTTGAATCGAGGTAATTTTAATTAAAATCTTGGCACATTTCTTTAGAGCGAAATTGTTTGGCTTCAATTTCAATTGTCATTTGAGTTGAGGAAAATGAAAAAATCGATACTCCTAAGTCATTTGGCTTTCATTTCAAATGTTGCTTAAAGTTATTGATCAAAGTCTAGTAACAATTCGATAAACACAAAGTCCGAAAGTCCTACAATGGTAGATGTATATTTAAGACAAGGTGCAAGTTGACTCAGCATGCAATTGTAAATATTTGGCAATTTTACTCGACTGATGAAATGAATAATTTCTCAAATTGATGGTGGCATGTGTTTTATAGACCAATAAGACAATAAGTGCTGGAATTATAGAACAAATATGAAACTAGATTACTATTGAAAGGAATTTGTGTTGCTTCAATATTAGTATGTATGCATATATAATATCCACCACCTACCGCCTTCACTAAGCCTTATTAATTATTAGCTGATTTTGTGCAACAATAATGAAAGAGTATCCTAAAATCGGATGGCTGTGTCTTCGTATTGAAGCCAAAGTGATGTCATTCCTTACACCGTGTACATTAGTCCCCTATTTTAATGTGAGGTTTTAGGACTTTAATTTCTTATGATTTTACAAGAAAAAAAAGGGCTTTTAAGAAGGGAGATTTGTATAGCAACTTAAAAATTGTATAGCTTGGATAAGAATTATTTTGGTGGTAATTCTTTAAGACCACCAAGATGAGTAGTTTATACATGAATAATAGATCGTGGTTTATGTTTGCTATGAATCTTGTGACTATGATAGAGGTGAAGATTTTAGTGGCCTTTGATAGATGCTAACTTTTATTGACGGCGAGTGTTATGGGTTTTGGTCCGTTGAAGAAACATTCAATATGCATTATTTAATTGTCGTGTTTTCATGTAATGTGAACTTCATACGATTTCACCTAATTTTTTTTGGACCGAAGTCTTGGTAGTTCCTTATAAGGAATATCTTTGAGGGCACGACCTAAACTATGTAAAATTCGACGTTGAGATACGGAGCCTGACTACTAATCTAATATTTAATCTCTGATCTAACCATTACTTTTAAATATTGCGTACATAAAAAGATGTGTCTCAAGACTTTAATAAAAATGCGACATGTCAACATCCCAACATATATGACGTAATGCAACACCCCAACATCCGTTACATTAGGGCCTTATCAAGTTGCATTAGGTCTAATGTAACACTTTTGCACTGTTGCATTTGATCGCGCTGCATTAGACCTATTGCAACGGCTTTTTGGGTCTAATGCAACGGCAGGAAGAAAAGAATAGCAGGCGTTGCATTAGGGCCTAAAGGTTGTTGCATTTGATCTATCAAATGATGCAACCCCACATATTGCAACGACAGGAAAAGAATGCAACACAATTATGGCCTATGGCAACGATTCTCACAAATTATAGCAAAAAAAAACAAAAAACTAATATATATAAATTTCATTAGGGTAGATGGGATTCGAACCCACGCTTTTGTGCAACATTGCACAATGCTCCACCTTTAAGCTACTAGCCTTTTATACAAGAGTGTGAAGGAACGTGATGGTTGAACAAAGGAATCAAACTGATATGAGTAAGTATAGGCACTACTCCCTGCACATTTATGTTTTCAATAGAGTAAAAGACGTACCTGCAAAGTACATCGAAATGCAAAATGGTAGGGGTGCTTCTCCACTCTTAACAAAAAGAATGAAAGTCAAGTGTCGGTGGAAATGCAATACTACTTTCTCGCTCACATTCTGTAGACCAGAACAGAGATAAGTAATAGAGAGGATACAACTAGACGTCTCAAAGACTCGCCTACGAGATAAAGACGGTTGATGTATGCCAGCACAACCTTACCCAAATGCTAGAAATATAAAGATGTTGTTTCTGTATGACCCATTGCATTCATAAGTAAAAGTCAATCTTTAGCTCAACCTTACCCATATGCTCTTTTTGAACATTAGAGCTTTCATTGATATCTTTATCTAATAGAAAATTCTTCTTACCAACAAAGCTGTTTTTATGGTCAGTTCAGGCGCTTTCCTCTAACTCTTGCTTCTATCTTGTGATCCTTTCTCATCAGCTGTAGATTTAGTCTCCAGGGAGCTAGAATTAGGATTAGTCTGATCAGGAGATTCAGGAACTGCAGGGCGGATAGGCATGACACATTTGAATGCCTCATGAAAGGCATCGTACAAGCGTTTAACCTGAAATATCAGAAGATGAGGCTTCAAACCTTAAATTACTCATTTGTTAATGTGGGGAGAAAAGGTGCTTCTCAGGGAAAATTAAGAAAACAAGACAATATAAAAAAAATAAACACACACAAGAGCAATCGCTTGCTCAGAAATTCAAACTTTCGAAGGGAGCCTGTTATGCTGCCTCACCTAGGGAAAGGAAGTCATCAAACAGCGTAGTTATAGCAAGATTAGCAACAGGCCTTGGAGTATAAAGTTGTCATAGGGATCAAAATAATTAAACATCTTCAAGTAACTTGCATTCTCCGATCTTGGGCATCAAGTAAATCTTCCATGGAAGCATCCATGTTATATGAGAAAGAGACTGCAAAACAAAGTATCGCCTTGCAAATTTGCACTTCACGGAAACTTGGGTCAAACTCTAATAATAATGTTTCATACCCCCGAATGTAGAGCCAAGAGTAACTACATAAGTATTGTTAACATGTGGAATCGATGTTAGAGCATAATTCAGCTACGACCAAGAAAATTATCATTTATCAAGACATTCAAATCCACAAATACCTCAGTAATAGCCCTTTTCAGCTCCATAAGTCAATCATATCAGGTAGATTTCACCATTTTATAAATGAAAATCAAACACAAAATAAAGCAAACAAATGAAACTAAGTTATAGTAATGAACTGATATCTTGTCCCCAACTTTTTCTCTCTCAAACCATACTTATAGAACAATCTCTTATCAAGTTTCAAAACAAGTTGACCACTAAATAAAGTGTAAAAGCTGATAGTCACAAGCAACACGTATGTATGCAATTTTTAGTATCTTAAAAAGACTGGACATATTGGCCCTTTATGTTAAGGGCAATCTTCGTAGCATTCCCACAATATGCTACACCTTAGTATAAAGGACTAACTATCAGAAACCCAAACAATAGCTGGCTCAAAAGTCTTAGAGCAGCATAAAAGTCGAAAACTTAAAACAAAATTTAAGTGCCAAATTGTTACACATAAACTGTTCCTATAAATTTCAAATGACACACACATAAAATGATCCTATAAAAAATAGTGCTCATAAACCAGTGAGGGAACAGTGTTGATATACACTTGAACTAGTCCATGGAACAGTTCGCATAAGATAGTTAAGCCAGAACATAAGAAATCCCCAAATTATCTGGGAAACCCAGAAATCCCCAACTAAAACTCTAATACTTAAAATGCATAACTCTCAAACCATTAAATAAAACCCAAAATGGCTACACAAATTAGATGGGAAGACGAATTACAAAGTTCATAAAAATGACACTACTCAGTAAATCAAAATCACACAACACAACAAAATGACCACAAAAATCCCAACCAAAAAAGTGGCAAAAAAGCATCAATCATTCCAAAATTTAGTGCAATTTGAAACTTACAATTGAAGAATTTTGCAGGCATGTAAGAAGGTGTAGTGAAGTCATAGAAGAGTCAGAATAATATAGACAGAATGCAACTGAACCGATTCAACTAGAAGCAAAGATAGATTAACAAGTCGTCCAAGAAAGCTAATTTTGATTAATCAAGGTTTGCCTGACTTACACCAGCTTAATTAAGACAGACTATGGAGTACTTAATAACTTCTTGTTAAATTAAGGGCTAACCAAGATGAAACCAAATTTAGCACTAATCAGACACATTGATTGATGGCAATTTCTTGTCATTCACATTTCCTAAGCTATTCCTCCATTAAGGTTATTTGATTAAGCAGACCACCTAGACTAACGGCATGCATACTATGTAATATGTACCTCTGTACGAAAGGTTGATTGATTGTCAATGTGGAATTTGCGCATGTACTTGACTACTTGACCACTTTTAATTTGACTGATGCAAGAACACGGATCCTGTCACCATCAAGTTTCAACACTCTGAATTAGTTAATGAACACTGCCAAGCTTGTAGGTTGACGCAATTGAATCGAACCCTTTTAACCTGAAGCATTGAATCATCCTTCATTCGCTTTTCTCAACTTGTTCTGACCCAAAAAATCAAAACTTTCAATTATAATTTCTTAAACCCTAATTCCAGAAATTGAGAAACAAATTACCTTACTTTGATGAAGGTATCAGTATAAGAACAACGAGAAAATAATAGAAGCTAACGAGCAAGAATGTACAAAGTAATTGAACGCAGATTTGAGTGAGGATGGAGATGGAGGAGGGAGAAATGGGGGAAAATGTCTGAATGGAGGAGGGAGGAAAAAAAAAAGGAATTCTGATGATAATACGCAGTATGGCGTGTCATTGAATGAATTTTTTTTATGTAACCTAATTTTTTTTGGACCGAAGCCTTGGTAGTTCCTTATCAAAACTATCTTTGAGCGGCAAGATCTAAACTACTCCCTCCGCCCGGTCATTTCCTTACCCTTTTCTTTTAGGTCCGTCTCAATCATTTCCTTACCTTTCCGTTTTTAGGGTGTTTTTGGCACTTGAAATTACTTTTATGCCCTCACTTATTCCCCAGCTAGACCTGGGCAACGGGGCGGGGCGGGCCGGGGCAGGGTCATTCTCAAACGGGGCGGGGCGGGGCGGGGCAGGTCACCAATCTGCTCGAACGGGCCAGGGCGGGTTATGACCCGTTTTGACCCGGCCTGACCCGACCCGTTTCCTCATCACTACTCCGTCCTCTTATACTGCAACTTCTAATT
>JBBYHQ010000023.1:13933-35560 GCA_038382645.1 Spergularia azorica
GTTTTATTCACAAATAAACGAATAGAAATGGGTAAATAGAAATGAATAAAATGAAATTGAATTAGAAAATAGAAATACAATTAGAAAATAGAAATATATTGATAAAAATGAAAATAAAAAGGGTGAGACAAAATTTGGTGTCTACACCACCCTTGTCTCTACACAACTCGCTAATCAAAAACTTCACACATTTCTTTAAATATCTTAATACACCTTTAAGGTTTACAGCCTCTATCAAGGTATGTTCAACAAAAAGTAGCATTCTGAAAGCATCTACAAATCTAGAAATGTCCTAATCATGTTAGTTGCCTCAACAACTCATATGGCACATTCACATATACTGATTTTTTTCAAAGATGCGTTCACATAACAAGTTCAGCACACATAAGTCTTAGGATTACAAGTCAATTAACACTTGTAACTCATTTCATTCCATGGACTCTACCACTAGCTCGATTAAATAGTTTCATCACCCACGACTCGACCTAACACATGTCTGTCTTTACTTTCCGATTTTTCAAAGTTCACTACTAGTTTCACTAGTATTCTATCTTGGTCAAGCCAAACACTCGATCACCTATAAACCCGGGTTCGCATTGAATCAGACAACTTCTACTAATAGCGTACACGTAAAAGCACGTAACACAACTTGACTCCTCTAAGCAAGAGAACTCACATATATTTGATCAGTTAACATACATTTGACACGATTCAACTTACATAAGCAGACAACCCCCACAGTCACCAAGTAACACTTAACAAGTGCACAACCACAAACTTACTAGGGTTTTATTGACCAAGTTATCAAGGGCACTTTAACCTACTCAGGCTACATGCATTACTCGCCACAAAGAACTCGAAGTATAGAGAGACGACACATAGATTAACCACGTCAATTCGCCAACATCTATGTATTCTGTTTGTGTTCAAGTCTCAAATAGAGTAGTTCACATGAATTTAATCACTCAACTAAACACATGCTAAAGTTGTTCTAACTATATCTAATACTATATATTAAAACCTGAAACCAGGTTTTTCCTAGGAGGACACTTGGCATTCATTAATAGGATAGAACGTAAAAATGGCATTAAATACAACTATCGGTTGGGATATGGTAATAATTTATCATAGAGTAGTATAGTATTAGCTAATTTATGGAAAATAATCATTATGGTAATTTATTAGAACAAAGATAAGCCAACATTTTTCTTACACAACGAGTATAAACAATATAAATACATAGCCCGGGCGTGGCACGGGCATGCAAACTAGTTGTCATGCAATCCTAGTAGTCAAACAACAAGCAAAAGAGTTTACACCTTTGTGTCCAACTCTGTACCACAGACACATGTAAATCAGAACAACTGCAAATTAACAGAGTCACTCTGAACGCAACAAACATACTCTTAGAGTAAGTTACACAACATGCAAGTTCCCAAGCCTAGTCATTACAAGTTTATCACAAACATGACAACTCTAGACTAATTGTATTCTCATAATTACCTTAACCATTATAGGTACATAACCTTAGGTTTCACTAACTGATACATGCTTCATATATATACAGAGAGTATCAAAACGATAATTATCAAGCGAGGGATACAAGACTACAAACTTACTCTTACTTGGAATTAAATGTACTCAAACATCACCAAGACATTCATGCAAGTTATACTAAACATGCATTCATCACCATTCACAACTCATTTACCTATGTAACAACCCTAAATTTTCGACAATATAAAATAAGAAAATAAAGGACTGTTATGCCGTCGTTGCCTACCAAGACAACGGCAAGGCTTATTAAATCAAACTTCTGAAAAGAAACAACGAAAGTCAGCGGAAGACTTGTAGCTAAGTTTACAATCCGAAATCAGACCAAATGAAATAAATTACAATCGTTCATAAAAATCCAAATGTTTGACGAATTTATTCTAGAAACCCCATGCCATGCATCGACATCCAAGTAGACAAGCAATCACCTTCAATACCTGTCAACTACATCATCATAACAATGACACAGGTCCCAGAATAGGGTAGGGACAAACCCAAACAGAGAGAACGTCAGCACAGGCTGAGTAAGAAAATGAGCATCAAAAGAAAGTAAGATACGCGCCTTAATGGCGCGTAGCTAACAGAAATTAGATTAGCAACTCAAAAAGGAGCAAGAGCCTGAAACGGGGCTTGGCACGAGTCGTGCTCTTCAAGGCACGAGTCGTGCTCAAGTAATTGAGCTCGAACATACAATGTAACAACGGACATGGCTCATGTACCAAAGGCACTGGTCGTGTAGAGCGCGTACGTGGTATTCATCACCACAATAATCTTTGTTTATCTTTCTTTAAGTAATTTATTTGCTCAAGGGTCCTACCACAAGCCGATCCAACACTAGAGCATCGAGAATAATACGATCCTAAAGACCCGAGTGCGCACACCCCTCCTAGGGGGATGGTAGGACGCACAGTCCCTAAGAGGAAGTCGTTTAGGAGACCGATAGCTGATCTCCGGCCTAACTATATACCTTGATCAGAGGTTAAATCGCTCTAGGTGGTTATACATAACAATACGCATACAATTATATATAGATATACATCTTTAATCCGTCTTAAGTACATTATTCGCACATAGTAGTTTTGATTTATAAACGGCCAAAGCCGGAACAAGATAATCAATAGATGATCGACAAAGATAGCCAATGTAGGAAATCAATAGATGCCCCACAATTTTTTAGACTATAATTAATTAGGGTGTTACGGTTATTAATCATTTTGGGAGAATTAATAAGAGTTATTTTGGGTATTTGGTGGATTAATAACTATTTTTTCTATTTGGGTAATTCCATTTTGGGAAAATCTATAATTGAGTTATTGGACTTGGATCGGGTTGGATCACTACCCACACTTCTCTAGTAAAACCCAAACCCAATTTATCTTTATTCTGTTATAACATCCAACGAAGAAAACCACATAACAAATTAGTGCACAACACATGTTCCCTTGATACATTGGTTAAATGTCAAAAAGAAGGCAAGGAATGTCTCTTGAGAATCCCTATGCACTCCTAAAAACTTACAAGTAAAGCCAACACCTAGCCAAAGAACCTAACATTATGCACTACCTCATCCCCCTACTGAATTGGCCTGGAGAAACTATGCCCCAGTCATGTGAATGGCATGTGATTACAAGACAAACCTGAAAATAACAATGACAAGCATGATTGAAGGCAAAAACAAGGCAACAAGAAATAACATGCACATGAGCAACAAGAAACAAGTGAGTGAAAGAGTTTGATAGATTACCCCAAAGAAATTAAAGATTGAGAAACAATAAAGAAAGAGACTTGCTTGAATTCGAATATAAATCGGTAAACACATCCCGCAGCTTAGGGACATCCCATTTACGAGAGTCAGGGAGGAAGAGATCAGCGACCTTCATAGAAATGAGATTAGTATTAGTCGAGATTGAGGCTTGAAGTTGGACAACCAAGGTGTCTAGCCTTGTGTGGTTTTAATGATTAAATAATTAACTATATTTGTGTGGCAAAAAAAAGGGTTGAGTTTGTGTGTGTGACTTGGTTATTTATATCATATCTACATATAAACTTATGTCAAGCAATAGCAAGTTAGTTGTGTGCTTTTAGTTGTTATATGATTGATGTGTGGGTTAGGTTGAAGAAGAACAATGTGCTTGTATGCTTTAGAAAGTGAGAGAGTGTCAATTGAAGAAGTACATCTAGTAAGAAGATGACAGCATGGAACAACCTGAAGGAATGAAATTTGTTGTATGCCGAATTGATCCATCAGAGGAGGAATAGAATCCTGCTTTTGTGAGTGCTTGCATACACATGGTCGAAAGAACTAATCCCTTAAGGAGACAATGAGTTATGCCGAACGAAGAAGACCAGGCCAGTCGAGTGATGGGAAGTGTGATGCCAGGCATGAAAGTTCAGCTACTAGAACTGAGAGATGTTTATGAAGATTGTAATGTTCAATAAAGTACCAAGAAGACTTCCCTTGGAAGATTGCAATGTCAAGTAAGAGTTATTCATGGTGAAGATAAATGTAGCTGTGAAATAATGCTCAAGATGAGGATGGCCGATAGTGCTTTGATAAAGACTTGATGATGACAAGCAATAACATCTACGAAGAGCTCCAATTTGTTTCATACATGAAGTCGAAAAGTTTTTTTGCAAGCAATGTAATTTCATAGACTTCATGTAGGGGAAGTGGTGAGAGATATTGTCGTGATATCTATCAAACTAATGTAATTAGGGAAGTCGGGATCGTATCCACAAGTAACTAGGTTTAATTCTAACGGTGCTCAAATGCAAAAGTAATGTTACAAGGGGGGTCTGAGTTGATTGAGTTAGTAATAACGAAACAAATGCTAAACAAGTAAATAAGAAGTGGTGATTTATCATTAGGGACAAGTCGTGAATCTGCACCTTTCACTAACAAATTATTTTCGCAAGAAATTGAATTATTCTTTCACTTTGATTGCTTATTAATCGCAAACGGGGATCTATTAGTTCTTAGGATTAGTGAATTAAAACTACCGCTCAAAATTTACCATAACCACGCCGTATAACCTAAACGATTGTCTTCGGTTCAACCTTGTGATAGCAATAACAACGAACTAATATCGATTAATAAGAATAACATCTTTAGTAACTAATTTACCGCAACCGCGCATTAACTAATCACAACCTTCAAGTATCGTGTTAATTCCCCCAAAGTGTAAAAATCGCGACCGCTCATTAATAAACCAAGGTTGTTTTACAAATATAGATATGTTGAATACCACCAAATTATGTAAACAAGAAAATAATCTAACCAAACCATATCTAGTGGCGACCTAGATAAAACGACAAAAAAATTATAAGTAAACGCTAGGAATAATATTCAATCAAGTACGTAAAGGAAAAAAGACGATAACTTACATTAGTAATCGATAGATTAGTTCTTTGATGAAATATAGAGGAAGATATATTGATTTCATTGATCTGTGAATTGAGTTAGGGTATACCCTTATTTATACATTGAGATGCCTTGGACGTTAAGACGTCGACTAATACTCCTACCATAACTGAGATATACCAAAACACATATATTTCCTAATACAACACATATTCCTAATGTCCTAATATTCCCATATCTCTTCAAGTGCCTATTTACACTCCACATGTGAGTGTCCCACATTGAAAATGAGGAGATAAATTCTCTAGTTTATAAACCAAGGAGTTACTCCACCTATTGCTAATTGGTTTTAGGATGGAACCTTCTTGGTTTATAAAGTGGGCTTTCTCTCTCTTCCTTTGGGTGTGGCCAGGCCCATTTGCGTTTTCACATGGTATCAGAGCCCATGGTTAGATCCTGGGTCTCGTGTATTTGATACTGACCGTTCGTGCAACTGGGCCTTTGTTTCCCAACTGTAGTGAGTCGATTGAGCCCCAGATTGGTTTTAGGATGGAACATTCTTGGTTTATAAAGTGGGCTTTCTCTCTCCTCCTTTAGGTGTGGCCAGGCCCGTTTGCGTTTTCACATGGTATCAGAGCCCGTGGTTGGATCCTGGGTCTCGTGTATTTGATACTGGCCGTTCGTGCAGCTAGGCCTTTGTTTCGCAACTGTAGTGAGCCGATTGAGCCTGAGTTTGCTTTGCTACCATGATGAAATATAGAGGAAGATATATTGATTTCATTGATCTGTGAATTGAGTTAGGGTATACCCTTATTTATACATTGAGATGACTTGGACGTTAAAACGTCACTAATACTCCTACCATAACTGATATATACCAAAACACATATATTTCCTAATACAACACATATTTCTAATGTCCTAATATTCTCATATCTCTAACATGCTTCACCAAGAGTTGAGAGAGTTAACTCTCCATTACAATAGCGTGAACAAAGTGTATGTGGGAAGCTAAGGCTAGCAGAGGTGGAAAATGAAAGAGAAGAAAATAAGATAGTGTTTTCTCTCTCCTCCCCTATATGTACAATTTCCAAAATACAATTCAACAAAAAAAAGATAAAAGAACTATAGCTACTAAAAACATCTGGAAAAAGCTAGTCTTGATTAGAGGGAAGATCTCGAATCTAGAAAACTAAAAACCAAAGTAGTCCGGCAGAAGGTTTTCTCGACTCGAGACATATTGTCGGTCGAGACGTGGTTTCTCAACTCGAGACACCTCTATCTCGATTCGAGATTCTTACCCGCTTGCAAGCCTCCTCAACATTTGTATCTTGACTCGAGAAAGATTCAACTCGAGTTGGACCAACGGTCACGCGCGAGTCGAGACTTTTGTTGTCTTGAGTCGAGAGATTGCTCCGCAAGCCGATCAAATGCATATAACTTTCACCTCATTAGTCAGTTTTGGGCTCATAATATATATCGTGGAAAAGCTCAGATCAAGAACTTTAATCTCCAAGTGGAATTTGTATAAAATATCACCGATATAAGAAGTTATGGCTATTGAAATTTCACATTGTGTTCCTTGACTCTCAACACACCGATATAAGAAGTTATGGCTATTGAAATATCACATTGAAATTTCAACTCTTTAGCTCCATTCATCTTATAGGTAGAATTGGTCTTTGGTTGTGTTTTCCTTGGTCTTAACTTGGCGCATCTTGTCTTTAACATGTGATCACCAATCCTAATAGGAGTGATCACAACTCTTCATTATAAAAGTAACTTATATTCTCCGAATTACAACACAAACTAATCAATAATAGAATGCTCGTCATCCTATATAAATTACACTCGAATGACCACCAAAATGAGATAAAATCCATTAAAAACCACGTATACCATCAATCTGCATGATTAGATATGCTGAGTTAAGTCACACGCGGAACTACCCTGAGGGAACCACCTACCTAGGTTTGGCCCCTAGCTCCATGTGACATCAGCCTAGCAGCGCTGCCGAATTCGAGTGATCGAATTTGTGTCGCATTAGGGTTTAAAAGCTAAAATACGAGTTGGATTGTTTCTTAAGAAATCAGAAATATCTTCTTTGGGTCATTTTTTTTTTCTAGAAATTAAATATCTTTTTTGGGTCATTTTTTTCCTATCGCCTATCTTCCCAATAGTAAAAGGAACATCAAATTGAGTAAAATCCGAGATGGAAGGATAGAGTTCTCTGGCCTTTTGAGATTAGCGTCCCACAAGTATTATGTTAGGGCTTGTTTGGTATGACTATTATAGAACCAAATAATTTAGAGTTAATTTTGTAACTTATTTAACTAAATTTTTTACGAAAAAAAAAAAACCAAAAACTGAAAACGGCAGTGATACCGAATGGGCCCTATAGTAACTCGTTTTTTTTATACTGTCGTCTTACAGCACGAAGTTACCAGTTGTTCGGAAATAGAGCTCTTTTATCGCGAAATCAGACCTGCTATTAACGTCGGCATCGTCGATAAGCCTGGTTGGCATTCCCATTATTCTTTCTACTCGTCTAATTCCTTCTCGAGCTTCTATTTCTTCTGTTAAAGGAGATTCAAGCCCTGCAAGGGATGTGAAGCCCTTCTCATCACCAAGTGGATCACGGAGGTAGTCCGTTTATTGAATCCATAAGAGATGTCGTTTCTAGTCTATCTCTTTCTATATAGGGAAAGTTAAAAAATCATGCCATCTTAATGACTTTATTCCAATTCCGGGCATTGTAAGAACCGATTCTATGATTCAATAAAAAATATCCCAAAGGCCGATGCCATTAAATAAAATAAAAAAATGAAGTACTATGGTTCACTTTGATGTGGAAACGTAATAATAGCGTTATTGTCTTCATAAGATCAACCTTGATATTTTATGTATAGAGTATAGATTTTAAAAGTTTAGTTTAAAATGAAGACAGACTAGAAAAAAAAAGAAAATTTTGTAGGAATATACCCTTCCAATGATCACCAAGTATCAAAGTATTTACCGATACAAAATGGTATCAACTTCCCATTGCGTATTGCTACTTATCGGATAGACGTGATCCAAGCGGGTTCTAGTGCTTGAAGAGGCACCAAGCCCTACATTTTTTTGATTTTGTCTCTGTGGACCGAGGAGAAGGGGGGCTTGTCAGGACGAGGATTGTACGATGAGAGAGGCAAGGAGGTCAACCTCTTTCAAATATACAACACAGATTCTGACAATACAATGGAGTTGGACTCTCATGTCGATTCGAATGGAATGAATAATCCTTTCCACAGGGGTCAATCTTTTTCTTGCCAAAAAAACGGGGGCGCCCGATCCGAAGAGAATCGTATAAAAAAGAGATTTCCAGCATGAGAGTTCACTAGTTCAGACCCGGGATTAGTGTTCACTAGTTTGGACACAATATTTGCCATAGCATTATTATCATAATTCTAGCTTTAGGATTATTCATAATCTTTGGTGACTCTGAATTAGGCTTAGCGGCATATTTTGGTGCTACTGCAAGCTTTTCGGACAAAACATTGGGCTCATCTTTTTAACCCACCTTCCCCCCCCCCCCCCGGCGCGTCGCATCCAAGAGCCAAAACATAGGCTTTTTCGTAGTTGTCGATCATGAACTTTGATCGTGACCAATAATACCAGACATATAACAAAAACTAAGGAGTCGTTCGTATTTCAAATCAACCCAAGCTTTAACCCCATTCTTCATCTTAAAAGGGAACCCAAGAGAGAAGACCCTCGGTATGTTAGTAGGAACTTTAATTTGAGCCTCAAATAAGACCCACTACTTTCTCTATTATAGCTTCGACAAAGTTACAAAGGTGCCAAGTAAGGAAGCTATCTTGGAATAATTATTCTGATTTCGCTTATAAAAGAGACGCCATGACAACGAACCCAGAAACATGTTGAATCAAATCAAAATCGGAAGCTCTAGCATCATCATTTCATTTTTGCAAAACAAGGGTCGCCAGTCAAAACACAATTTGCATCCTCAACATTAACAAATTTAAATAGGCAAACCTAATTTTGGGTTCCATGCCGTCAGAATTTAATCACGAAATCCCTTCCTATTAGCCACTAAATTGGAGATGAGACGACCACGATGTTTAAATTGTTGAGAGAGTTCTCAGTGTTCTCATCAATTTCACGTTCAAGTTTCAACTGATTGTTGCCAAAGATTTTGGATAAGGGAAACCAAGTCATCAATTTCCTTTTGTGTCCCAGTCATGAGTGATCGAGAGAGTGGACAATATTGAGTAAAAAAGAAAGATTTTTGAGGAAATTTGGAAGTGGCCGTTAGTAAGCCGTTAAATAATGGGTATAACCTGAAAAAGTTGAAACTACATGGGTACAACCTCGAATCCCCCCCCCCCCCTTTTTAAGGATAAATGGTTGTATAAGAAATAAAGGAATAACCCTTAGAAAAACCCAGGTTGGGAGGAAAGCTCGGCTGGTGAGTCATATAAGGAATTTGACCGCCAGCCAAGTTCTGCATGCTCGTGAAAGTCCACTGTAATTATCCTGAGGTCTGAACCGCTCTGTTTCATCATTATCACATTGTTTCGTAACCTTTGGGCTCTTTTTTTTTTTGGACAAAGCACATTTGGGCTCTTCACTTACATCTAAATTCGCTAATATGTCCATAAAAATGAATGACATTACTACATCGTAAGAACTGCCAATACACATTCAGGTCACAGCAAGAAAACCAGATCATGTGTAACTACCTAATACGATGTCCAAATTTCCAATGTAAGTAAAGCACAAAATTTTATCAGTTGTGTTGGTATCATTTTGGTATTGGCACATAACCCTTAGGTCAGTGTATCTTAATAAAGATGCATGTGACGCAATAATGTCAAAGAGATATCAACCATCGACTTAAGGCATAATGGACGTCCAAGATTGGTGGGGGTACTCTTGGATTATTTCTAGAATCTCTACCACCACTATATATAACCCCTTCATTCCACACGGAAGAGGGGGGGGGGGGAGGTTCCAATCTCTCTTTAAATACTATTTTCTCTCTTTATGCCTCAACTTTTGACTTGAGCGTCGGAGGCTCCGCTCCAGGTTACGGCTCGGTGTTCGGAGTTTCTCCTTGCAGGTATGAGGACGAGACGATTGAGGGCCCCCTCCTGGAGCTCGACATCGTTCGACTCCAACAAGTTGTAAAACTACCAGATGAACAACACTAGTCCATCAACATAGAGAGGAGACATGGATGAAAACTTTCACATGCTAGTATATTTTACCTTAGTTGCATAGTAGAAGTCAATTCCTACTGTCATATACTCCCTCTGGTCCAAAGAGATCGGCCCAAAGATGAGTTTTACATGTGTAGAATAAATCTGTACGTTTATATTTTCTTCTTGCATTGTCGCCAGCTCGGAGGCGAGCTGGCAACAATGATGGTGGTCGACTGGTGGGTAAGGGTAGAAATCATTGGATGAGAGAGGAAGGGAATGGAGGTCGTCGGAGATCACATGAAGAGGTGGTGAGAGGAGAGAGAATCTGGGTTAGGGAAATTTGTGATTAGTTCCTATAACAGAAAATTAGTAGGGATATTTTAGTTCATTAAAATTTGCCATTTGGGGTTGTTTGGGTCAAAAATGGCAACAAACGAGAATTTGTTTTATGTCGGGAAGACTTTTCTGACAGTCCTTCAAGAGTGATCCGGATAGCAGGATGGAAGGTCCTTGTCATGCTCCTACACAGAGAAACTGCCACTGGCCTCGGGGGTGTGTCCGAGGAAAACCCCTCCGATGACTAAGTCATCTTTTGTAAGGTATTTGCGTAGAGAGAGAAAGTAGAGAGAGAGAACATAGGACATCTCCATTATTATTGGTTAACTTAACTTATGCTAATTTGGGGGTATTTATAAGAAGTTTGATAATGATCTCACTGATGACATCACTAGATAACTGCTATGATGTCACTGTTCGGGCTCCGTTCCTGCAGTCCGGATCTCATTGTTGAACCGCTTTTCGGACGTGCAGGAGACCTTTCCGGACGGTTTGTCCTGTCGTGCAGGAGACCTTTTCTGGACGGTCTGTTCGGACGTGCCGGAGGCCTTTCTGGACCACCCTTAGCTTCCGAACATGCTGGGGGACCCTTCCGGACATGCTAGAGCTTCTATCCGGATCGGACCCTTTGTCCGGAGGAGAGTTCCTTGGTTGACCTATGAGAGGCCTGACATGAGGACGCTAGTGGTTCATGCTTGGAGGCCGTTAAGAAGGTCCTTCTTAACGGCTCGTTGGATGTACCTAGACTTGTCAAACGGGTCGGGCGGGCGAGTTTCGGGTTCAGGTCACTACGGGTCGGTCGAATACGGGTCAAGTAAAATACGGGTCGACTATACGGGAGTTTATACGGGTTACGGGTTGACCAACGGGTAAAAAATACATGCCCGCGCCTTTTTTTCTCGGTAATTATTATAATCAAATTATTATTTTATTACTACTTTACAAGCATTTTATGTATTATATTATATAATAATAATAGTTTAATTATATTTGTATCTTATATGTCTTAGTGGTCGTTTGGTTGCATACGGGAATTCGGAATGCCCATGAAGTTCCACTTCCCACGTTGTAAAAATTCACATGAATTTATCAAAACTGTTTGGTTGCAAGTAGGAATTAAATTCTCACAGGAATTGCCAATTACCAAGGGGGGGATAGGTAAACCAATTCCTCCATTTTGTAGGAATTGGAAATTTCCATGATTTCTTAATTCACATGATTTTAGGCAACCAAACAACTCCAAAAAATTAATTCATGGTAATTCTGAATTACCATGATTTTGAGTGGCAACCAAACGACCACTTAGATTAATCAATTTTTAATATTTAATTAATATTTATCTACTATTTTTTATTTTTTATTATTATAAGATATGTTTTGCACAATTCATTTGACCCAACTGGTTGACCCGGTCAGGTCGGGTTATGACCCAGACATTCGGGTCGTTTTCGGGTTCGGGTCATGTTCGGGTCCGGGTTGAGAAAAACGGGTTTTTTCGGGTTATTTTTGGGTCGGGTCAGTTTTTGACAGGTCTAGATGTACCTGATAAATTGGAGTGCACGAAAAATAATCGCGAATGAAGTTTCTAAGAGACTCAGTAAGCTATAAGAGACCATTTCATTGTTTTATGGGTTTCATTTAGCTGATATGTATATATATGACTCTTAACAGTCTTGCTTTAGCATCTGTAATCAGTCAGAAAAAAGAATACAAACAAAAATGACTGAGGCTACTGATGAGCTCAACCTTGCCCATCGTAGACCAGATCCTGAGTTGTCCCCTGAGTTCTATCTACCTGAAGAACTCGTTGTTACCAATATACTACTAAGGCTACCCATTAAATCCCTAATAAGATTTAAGTCTGTCAGCAAAAGATGGCATTCCATCATTTCCAGCCCTTATTTTGTGCAGCTGCACCTCAAAACATCATCTTCTAACAGAAACCAACACCTGCTCATCAACCACAAAACCTGCTTCCTTTCATTTGACCATACGTCCTATGGAGGTGAGGACGATTGGGATTGTTCCCCTTTCAATGATTTAGGGAACATCGTTGACGAAGGACCTGGTCTAGCTCGAATCATTACAAGCAGTTTTCATGAGGGTAATTCTCGTATATTTGTGGTGGGATCCTGTGATGGGCTGGTTTGTGTGAAAACTAAGACCGGTTGCCTTTATATTTGGAATCCCAGCACATTTGAGTACCAAAAATTTCCTTACCCTAAGCTACGCAAGAACAATGATGTTGTATGGGGATTTGGTTATGTCAGAAGTGCAGATGACTATAGAGTTGTCCGAATATGCCAGTACCGTACCAACAGTAAGAAGATCATACAGGTTTTCTCCTTGTTGGAAAACACTTGGACTAGCTCACAAGAAGAGCTGGAGCGGTATGGCGACTCCCCAAGATTAACCGGATTAGGAGTCTCTGTGAAGGATGTCACTTACTGGACAATGTCCAAAACTAATGAAGAAGACTTTCGAGAAATTTGCTGGTGTGTTATCGGGTTTGATTGTGTTGCCGGGAAGCTCAAAAGCGTCCCTCTACCTAAGTGGCAGAATGGTGGCTCTCAGTGTCCTCCTCTACTGTATGTCATGGGAGGTTGTTTGTGCGCGTGTTGGAAAATTAATGATAGTCAGTCCCATGAAGTGGGAGTGTTGAAGGAAGAGGGAAAGGGAGGTTCATGGATGAAGTTGCATCATCTTAGTAAACACAATCTGGTAAATTCCATTAGCCACTTTCACCAAGGCATGCTCAATGTCACACACAAAAACAGGTTTGGCTTACTAGACACAGGGAACCCGAACACTCTCCTGCTAATAGATCCTGAGAAGCCTCCTAAAGATGTTCATAAACTAAGCATCCCAGGATCGAGAAATATAGTTAACTACACAGAGAGCCTCATATCTCCATTTCTCGCTCCGAAAGAAAACGAGGAAAATTGAGGAAACAAACAGGAACAGGAAGGCTGTTATGCATAAGAATACCATAATCTAAGCTATCCTGTAATACTTTGTCATGTGCGATTTCAAGTTCTTAATGTTTGTTGTCTGTCAGTTTTGTCCTGCAAATAAATTTGGCTTAATGTCAAGTCTAGTAATTTCTAAAAGTAACAATTTGCAGAAGCTATGCCCAGAAAACATGTTTCAGATGGAAATATGAGGGCGTATGATACTCATATCGAAATAACAATGAATAAATACATGAAAGATTTAATATTGAACTTTGAAGTGGATGCCAATAAATTAAGAAAATGAACCAAAAAACAGAAGAGGGCACAAAACTACAAAGACTCTCATCCCACCTCAAGAATGAAGGGGAAACTCTGACACAAATGATACTCAACAATTATATCTTTTCACTATTCATATCTGTACAAAGGTACTCCGCCAAATTCTCAATCTTTCTCAGGCTGTCTGCCCCAACAACTCGCTCAGAAGACATACAGGAAAAGTTTCAAGAATTCGTAAAAGGTTTCATGGCAGAAGCGCAAGCAATCAACCCAGAAAGCTAAGCAAATGCCGACAGTCAAGTATTGGTTTTGCTGCAATAATCAATGGCAGGGCCATTACCTGAGGAGGGACAGCTATATTCACGAATGTCATGTTAACTCCAAGTGCTATACTTGACTTGTTCCAGGGGCAAGGGCAATGCTCTCCGCTTCTTCTATCCTGCTTTCATCACCAATTGAACTAGCAGTCTCCCTTGCAATGTCGAATTCCATGCTAGTCGCGCGGCTCTTTCTATTTCTCCGGTCCTGCAAACAACACACCTTTTAGACATCTTGTATTCTTCTTCTTATTTTCTTTTTGATTCTTCAATCTCAATTTTTGGTATTGGTGAGATACTGCCCTTCTGGCCACATAATCAAGGCCACATAAGTTGGGAAAATGACTGGAAAAGACATTTCCAAATTCAATATAACTTCTAATTAAGAAAACAGCAATATTGACCAGAAACAATCACACCCATTTCAGATCTTACCCAAAAAAAAAAGACAATTTACAACAGAATAACAATGTTGAACACTTATTTCAAAAAAAAAAAAAAAAACAATGTCGAACACAAAAGTGTCCATAGTGTTAGAACGTAAAGTGCACGTCCACAAGCAGATGAAAATCCTCTAAAAAGTAGAATGAGGAGAAAATACAGAACTCCTTCAAATCTCACAAAATGGCAGTCATTCAGTATCACACAAGCAATAGCAAAACAAGGTATCTATACAAACAAACCAAGCAGAGAGTCGCATGGCCAAAAAAATCAACCAAACTCATTGCCCAGGATATCCTTAACCCTGTAACAGGGCCTAGTCAAGCCAGCACAGATACATCAGGCTGCACTTCAATTCTAGGAGTATCTAAAGCTATAAATATGATTACCCTCAATCACCAATCTCATCTCCAAACCTAAGTACTCTTCACTTGATATTTGAGTACACGATGTAGAAGTAAAGAGGTTAGTATAGTTCTCAACAAGGTGAACACAACTGAAAGCATATACCCTACAGGAGTACAAACCAGGAATGTGAGCCCTCTGACTAGCTCGGGTATAGGCAGTTCTGTTAATTGAGAGGTCAAAATAAGTTGTGGTTTTGTGGTCATAATAGTTCTCAACAAGGTGAACACAGCTGAAAGCATATGCCCTACGACAGTACAAAACCAGGATTCAAGAAGGTGAGCCCTCTGTCAAGCTCATATAGGCAATTCTGTTATTTGAGAGGTCGAATTAAATTGTGGTTTTGTGGGTCTCTCTCAGCAATCACGCTGACACCAGACTAAGCTAGAAGCTCCTGAAAATGAAAAACTACTTATTGCCTCCTGAAAATGTGGGACACAAAACCTCTTGATCTACCAAATTATTGCTGGAACCCACATCTACTTGAAGAGTAACAAAAGATACAACACCACTGCAGATTCATTACAAAAGATCATGCACATCCATATCACGCAAATTTGTCAGTGTCAACAGTAATTTTGGGGTAAAACATAAAAGATGATAGCACACCTTCACATGCAACTTATGAGGAGTCAGGATAACATATTGATATGGCCAATTTAAATTTGAAACTTCAATATAGATGAAAGTAGCCAACAAAACCTTGTTGCTATAGAACTACCGAGTAGTGAGGAAGAGATTATCTTCATATCACAGATAATTGATGGGTGTTGGCAGGCCCACAATGAGTAATGTTCTGCCTGAAAGAAATTGAGAATGTACCGAATGACAGCTGGAAACATACCAAGATCTTAAGCTGCATCGCAGCCGATTATTTACTTACTGCCTCAGAGCAAAGCAAGTGAAAACACCATATTCAGCTTGGACATTCAGAAAGCTCATCTTATCTTATCTAACAAGCTTCCTCAACAACATGCTGACAGCAACTAAAGGTACCAAGGCAAATTTAAAATCCCATAAAGAGTTCAATACAGGGATGCCTATCATGGACTAAACATACAATGATGTTTTTCAGAAGCATTTAAAAGTAGTACTTGGTCAGATGCCAATGAAAACAGAAGCTAGGAAATATCCCAAGTCACCAAACTATAAACAGCCTAATAACACACAGATCACTATTTTGAAAGCGTTCTGTGCCTGACACTTCCCCAGTGACGTAGCCATTCTGTATACTGATCATCTTCCTTTAACAATCCGAATGACCTTGTACTAATCGTTAGTTCGTTA
Source organism: Spergularia azorica (assembly GCA_038382645.1). Taxonomy (NCBI): domain Eukaryota; kingdom Viridiplantae; phylum Streptophyta; class Magnoliopsida; order Caryophyllales; family Caryophyllaceae; genus Spergularia; species Spergularia azorica. Next base: position 30,072 of record JBBYHQ010000023.1, read on the forward strand.
CACATTTTAGGCAAGTTAAATCAAAGATGCTTCTAACTGAAGAGCTTAATATGTAAGACAAAAGCAAGAGCCACGCTTTTAGAAGCATAAACATTCTGAAGCAGAATGTTTAAAGAGAAGTCAGAAGCCAAAATAAGAGCATGATATAGCATAAAACACATAAATTTTGCAAGACATCAGATCAAAGCAAGATGCATTATGGATAGTCTAGCTGAGAGAAAGGCTACCTCACGATTCGGATTTTCATCAGATTCGAGCATTCTCACAACCTGACTCATTTTGGGTCTTTTTTCAGGGTCGGGATCGATACATCTAAGAGCAACAAGAAGCGCACGTTTCAACGCTCGAGTTGTAGGTTTGACTTCAAGACTTGGATCAAGGACTTCCTCTGACCTTCTAGTTCCTACCATAATTTTGAGCCACTCGACAAGGTTGACCTGTAGAGCGAAACAATATTAGTAACTGTGAAGAATAGTAGAAAGATGACGTGAGAAACTCTATATCTTCTTTTTAATAGAACAATGGAAGATCCCATGACCTATATGGACTGGATTACAATTTTCCATATGACAGAGTTCTAAGAAGCATGGTTCAATTACCTCATTAGCAGGCCGGCCATAGTCTACAGGGTCTCTAGCAGTAATAGCTTCCAGGAGCAGGACACCGAAACTATAAATATCACTCTTTTCATTCAGCAAGCCACTATTTGCATATTCGGGTGCCACATACCTATATCTTACAAAAGTCAGTAGCATGAAAAGTTGACTGTTCAAAAGCAATGGTGGGCTGCAACTAAATAAGTTTAAACATGACTTTAGAAACTAACCCAAAAGTTCCCATTACTCTGGTGTTTAGGTGACTTTCTCCAGAATCCAAGAGCTTTGCCAATCCAAAATCAGAGAGCTTGGCATTGAAATCAGTGTCAATCAATATATTGCTTGATTTAATATCTCGGTGAACGACCTTTGGCTCTATAGATTCATGCAAATAGGCAAGCCTGCAACCCACAGATTTGATTACATAAAATCATTAGATAACATCAAAAATTACTGACAGATTAAAGTTAACCTGGTTGAACCAATTTGTAATATACAATAACTGTCCACACAGACTCCATCATTATTCCATCTATTTACCTAATAGAAAAATGCATAATTACACACACTAACCATAGACTCATAAGAATGAAGTATAATTCTAAACGATAGTTTTCATGCAAGAAAAAAAAAATAAAAATCATAATGGACTTACGCTTTAGCCGTTCCAAGAATAACTTTCATACGGGCCTCCCACGTAAGGATACCGTGGTGACGCATAGCTCCATGCAGCCATTGTTCCAAGTTCCCATTATTTACATATTCATATACAAGCATCCTGACAAGTGAAGATCGAAATCAGATCAGTATATGACCAAAGAAATGTGGATCCTTTCCAACAATCAAACCTCACAAATTAGCCAAAAAAGTTTATCGTGAACAGAGAAGACGGTGTATCACCTGTGAACACCTTCAATGCAATAGCCCAGAAGCCGCACCAAATTTTTATGTCGAACATGACCAATAGCCTCCACTTCTACCCTAAATTCTTTCTCAGCTTGACCTCTGCAAGAAAACAACCAATAGCAAAATTCAAATATACTGATCGCAAGATCAGTGGCGAATCATGATCTTGTGCCTAGTGAATCTAGAATGTACTTACAAATTATTGACAAGTCTCTTCACAGCTACTTCACTTCCATTTACTAACTGCCCTCTGTAGACAACACCGTAACCACCCTCACCTATAATATTGTTTGAAGAAAAATGGGTTGTTGCCATTTCCAAATCCCTGAGTGTAAACCAGTGTCCCCAACCGAGATGAGATATCTCTGGCAAACCAACCAAAGGAGAGGCTGTTGCAAGACCATAAGATGAAGAACCATGCTTCGGAATATTTCCAAAACTCCCATCTTCCCCAGATTGTGAACTATACGCCCTATCATGATAATGAATCGAGCTACACTGGCTGGTTGTGTCAACATCACTGGACTTTTGCCGACCTAAATGGACAAACATCTTTCCAGAATTTCTATCACTCGTTTTATCATGGGCATGAAATGATACATTATCATGAGGATCACGATGATTCGATACCCCAACTCTATCAACCCTTATATCCTTGGTCACATTAGGAATCTGAGAAAGGGCGAACGTGTCCAGGTGCCGTTTAGATTTCCTCCGGAACGTGCATATGGACAAGATACAAAAAATGAGAGCTATAAACACACCAACACATAAACCAATCAAAACCCACAGCTTCAGACCTACAGCTGTCCTCTGTGAAAGTTTCTCATTCAATGAAGACATTGTTGGCCTCCCCCGCTATACCACAAAACAGCAATGGCTCAGCTTTCGAACCGCCTATACGTCGCAGAAGTACACATTCCACCTGGTGTACCATACAAATTTCGCATCACATATTAAGAAAAACACCCATCCATTTAACCCCAACAATCACGGGGTAAAATTCATATGATACACACAGAAATTACCACACTGATACTACAACTTAGCTCAAAAAGCCTATCTCAGCCATAAAATGGATCTTTTTTTCAGATCCAATGACACCCTAAACAATCTTACAACTTCAGTGAAAATCACACTATTACACACATTATTACTTCCCAAAGTAAATGTAGGCATAGAACACAATTAAAAAAATTACATAAAGTAACACAATTAAACAACATTTTCAAATGGGATCTAATCCAGACCAAGCATAACTTCTAATTCAAGTAAAAAGATGAAAAAAGGTGCAAATTTTACATAAAAAAATTCAGAAATTTGAGCAGTAAATTAAGCAAGTGAAGGAAAGAATTTACCTTTTATTGCTCAAAAATTATTTAATCACCTTGATCTTCTTTCTTGAGAACCCAGAGAAGCAAAGAAAGCGCTTGTTTAGCACCAAAAAGTGCCTCAATTTGCATAGAAATTAAAATTGAAAAATGAATCAAAAAAGGTCACAACTTTCACTAGGAAGAGTAATCTTAAAGGCTCCAAAGTGAAAACCCACAAAAAAAAAAACAGTAAAATTGTCCACCGAAAAAAAAAAAGAGGATAAATTAGCAAGATAAATGTGAAAAGGAAGACAAAAGGGTATTTCTTTAAGTTATTAAATGAATAAAATTAAAAATGTAGGTGGGGTAAATGAGAAGAGTTGAAGAAAAGGGATCTAAGAAGTGGTAATAAGGGGGGGATAGCTGGAAAGGTGAAGCTTTGTGTGCAATGGAGGATAAAAAAACCAAGTAAAGAAGAGGAACAGTAAAGATGAAGCAAGCAAAATTGTGAGACTACTACGGAGTACGGACTACTCAGTGTGGTATGGTGTGGTGGTAGATTTTGACAAACAAGAGAAAAAGAAAAAGGCAAAAACAACGGAAATGAAATTGGGTCAGAAAGAAGCAGATAGACGTGGAGGAATTAGAGAAAGAATTAAAGAGCGCCGAGGAATAAGTGGGGACTGAGTGGGGAGTCAAACGTCTCCTCACATATCCATTTGCCTTGCTGGACGCAACCATGAATCAGCTTGATCCAACTTCCATAGACTTCCGACTAACGACGGCAAACTCGACTCGACCCAACCCGAAATCTAAATTCAAAAGGCTTACGTTATATGCCTAGGACATGAAACTATGATCAGCCGAATCTGTAACGTCGTACTAGTAACGGACACTCAATGCTCGAAAATGACTGGCTTGTTTGATAGCCGATTAATATTGAACTTAATAATGATTTGTTTTGCATATTATAAATTGTCTTTCGCCAATTTCCCCAGTTTTGGGAGAAAATATAAATGACAATTTAATATACGGTCATTTCCTTTCTTTTCCTTCCACTTCTAATGAATTCTTAGAAAGCCAAATTGTTGTGATCTAGTAAATTTAGAAGTTTCTAGTCGCATAATATAGCCCGTATATTGTGTTTACATTTGTATAGGTAAATTTCCTAAGTGTTGTATGCTTGCCCGTCAAGTCATCTAATTGTGTATTATGTCCTTCAATCAATGCAATAGACAAAGAAATTCCTTCCTCACAACTCGTCCCAAATTGTGGTTTTATCATGGAATCATCGCTTATGGTTCTATAATCCTAGTCGTCCTCATTGCTTCCGTTTTTCGTCCCTTTGTTAGATATATGGTAATATCTATCTTAGAGATATGGCTTGTACTAGCGAATATTAGTGTTTCGTAGATTCTTAGTTATGGTAGAATTCTATGTCGTAGAGATTATCTCCGACTTATCAACCAAGTTATGTCATTCTATAAATAGGTATGGTTTGGTGATCCTGGTATTTCACTTCCCTTGCTTCTGTTCTTGTCGGTGGGCAATCGAATCAATGCTTACCAGCGGGATTTCTCATCGATCATAATCAAAACCATTTCGTCATTCGTCCTGTCTTTTGTCGTTCATGTTGTGCGGAAGTGTCGGTATAGAACGGAAAACGACAAACAAACAACAATAAAAAACACACAAGATTTACGAGGTTCACTATCAATGCGATAGCTACGTCCACAGGGGTTTGAATCTCTCATTACTATGTTCTAGAGAATACGGATACACAAGATGATCTGAGTTTTTCTGAACTGCTCTTCTGAAAAACTCTATGACGGCTCTCTTTTATTTTTCTCCCTTAGAAATTAGGCTAAACTATTAGGGAGATTTATATATTAACTTGATGTGGCGTTGTGGTAGTGTGTTAATCCGCATGTTTTAGGCGTCTTGGGGTGTTTTGGAGCACGATTTTATCGTGATTCGTGGACCACTTCATTCGGAGTAGTTTTGGAGCTTATACGTGGATTTTATGAGGATTTTAGTGCTCAAGACATCTTGGTGAGCCGTGGACGGGATTGGAGTACCGAACCTTGATTCAAGTCGTGATTCATGGAGAAGACGGTTCTGGTGCGTAGCGGATTCACACGGGAGCTCAAGATTAAGAGCGGAGAAGAAGGCGAGAAATTCACCTTTCTCGACTCGAGAATTGACTTCCCCGAGTCGAGAAAAGGCACGCTCGACTCGAGAAGGTGTTTTCTCGAGTCGAGAATTTTGACGCTCGACTCGAGAATTTGCCTCCTCGAGTCGAGAAAGCCTATTTCCGGGAAGCTTCCTTGAGGCTTGTGGCGGTTCCTTTTGGCAAATATATTTCTTGTCTTTTAGTGCTTTTGTACTTATCTTGAATAAAGGGGCATGAAGCCCTCCCTAGTTTGTATCACCTACCTACTTTTCATATTAGAGTTTTTCAAGAAGTTTTGAGGTTTTAGAGAGAGAATTAAGGAGAGATTAAGAGTTTTATTATGAATTTCATCACAAAAATTGTTGTAGTTATTTTCATGGAAGGCTAATCTCCTTCTAGACTCTTGGTGTAATCAAAATTTCTTATCCTATGTATTAGTAAGATTTCTTTCTCTCTAATTTGCCTTTAATTTCATTGTAATTAATTCCTTGTTCTTTAATG
>JBBYHQ010000023.1:66737-77172 GCA_038382645.1 Spergularia azorica
GGAAGATTGGGTAGGTTGCCATTTTGTCGATTGGAGGTCCGGATTAGAGGAGAATAGGATTTTAGAAACCCTCACTACGTTATGAAGATATAAGGGGCGTAGGTGTATTAGTGAGGTAAGTTTGGTACAAATGTCACCATCTTGGATCAAACTTCTTTTGATGGTGTTTTTTGTGATAAGCTTGGGGGAAACTTAGGTCATCTTTAGTTCCCCCTAGTTTCAATTTGTGGTTTCTCTACGATGTTATAAGATGGCTAGTGTTGGGCGTGAGCTTATATCTGTCCAGTGCTAGTTAGGTTCGATTAGTTTGTCCTCCGTAGTAAAGTAGGTTGTTTCTAAACTCTTCCCGTGCTCGTTTAACACCTTGGTGTTAGAGGAGGAATATTACTCGAGGACGAGTAAATGGTCTAAGCATGAGGGAGTTTGATATGTCGTGCGTTATGTAATGAAATTGTTGGAATTTATCTCATTTTGGGTGCTTTTTGGCACGATAATGTAATATTTTAGCCTAATTTACTATTTTCGCACTATGATTATAATTTGTAATAATTAGGCTAACTTTAGATTTAGAGATTATTCCATTCTATTTTGAGATCGAGATTTGTGTTCCAAGCCCGAGTTAAGAACGGTGGAAAAGCATCCGGCACGCGGATCAAGGCAAAATTGAAGACGGGTTAAGAGCACCTCGAGAGGAAGAATTCTCGACTCGGGAATACCCAGGCCGAGTCGAGAAACCATTGTCGAGAGGTATTTTCTATCGGGTTAAATCTCGAGTCGAGACACAACGAGGCCGCATGTCTCGACTCGAGACGATTTGTCCCGAGTCGAGAATCCTCTGTTTCGGATAGTTGTAGTTTTTAGGTTTCTCGACTCGGAACGGTTTCCTCGAGTCGAGAATAGGCTTTTCCGGATATTTTTAGTAAGTTATTTTCTTTTATATTTTTGTTTTATTTTCTTTATTTGGTTTGTATAAACAGAGGGAGGAGAGAGAAAAACACATCTTATCTTCTTATTTTTCATTTTCCACCTCTCTTCTCCTTAGCTTCCCCAAACATTTTGTTCATCTTTTGTAAATGGAGAGCTAATCTCCCAATCTTGGTGAAGCACTAATCTTTCGATAATTAATGTAAGTTATCGTCTTTTCATTTACGTACTTGATTGGTTGTTGATCCTTGCGTTTATTTATAATCGTATCTTGTTGTATCTAGGTCGCTACTAGATTTAGTTTGGTTTGATTATTGGCTTGTTTAGATAATTTGGTGATATTCAATTATCTAGATTGGTGAAGCAACCTTTGTTTATTAATGCGCGGTTGCGGTTTTTAGACTTAGGAGGATTTAACACAATAATTGAAGGTTAGGATTGGTTAATGAGCGGTTGCGGTTAGTTAGTTACTAAACTTGTTATTCTTAATCGATATTAGTTCGTTGTTATTGCTACCACTAGAGTGAACCGAAGACGGTCGTTTAAGTTATCTAGAGTGGTTAGGGTGAATTTAGAGCGGTCGCTTAAATTCACTAATCTTAAGAACTAATAGAGCTACGTTCGCGATTAAGCAATCAAAGTGAAGGAATATTCGATTTCTTGCGGAAATTATTCGTTAGTGATAGTTGCGGATCCAAGACTTGTCTCTAATTATTAATCACGTTTTACATACTTGTTTTATGATTGTTGCTTTGTTACCAAATCAATTCAAAACCCCCATTTGTGACGTTACTTTGCATATAAACACCGTTAGAATTAATCCTAGTTCCTCGTAGATACGATCCCGACTCCCCTAGCTACATTAGTTAGATAGTAGGGTTATTTGGTGGATATCATGACAATACTCTTTCACCAAAAATCTTCTGGATCAAATTTATTTTCACATTAAACATTTATTGACATCTTTTGCATAATTTAAACTCTTCTAGAGTATATATAATTTTCACTTCACCCCATGCTCTTCAGGAGCATCTGACTATGATACTTTCATCAAATATCGCCTAATGAGTTATAGGTTATTCCATATATAATAACTCTATCCATCTTCACTGATTAATAAATATCAACTAACAATAATAAATTAGATAAAAAGAAAGTGAGAAAATAATATTTAAATTTAGTACAAGAAATATAAACTCAAAATCTAAAATATAGTTACTCTACTATTTTATTGAGACTTCAAGCTCAATCTATAATTGGATTATTTGATGCAACTTTGTTGCGTTTCATAAATCATAATTTGAACTTCAGGTTGAAGTACTATGTGATCCCCAGGCTAGTCTGACTAATTAGTTCACTGTAGAGATTTGGAACTTCGGGTCCAAAGATAATTTACATGTCTCATGGTCGTTGTAAACATATTCTCATATTCACAATCAACAAGTTTCTTGTGATCATCTATATACTAAAATATATATAATTTCGAATTTTGGACTTTTTAATAAAGATGTTTTGTGAACTTAATTGCTCAATCATAATGAGATTAAGAGAACTTCTCCCCTCAAAAAATAATAATATAGAACTTCAGGTCCAAATATTTTATAAGTCAGCAAGACTAATTTGGTTTTCTCAAATTACTTTGTACATGACACTATATGTTATCGTTCAAACCCAATACAAGATTATAGATTTATAGCTAATGCACAAAAAAACACACTTTAAACTTCAAGTTAAAGTCTTTTGTTTTTACTTATGTAGGAAATCTATCCAGTTAGAAGTATAATTTCTGTCAGAAATCAGAAAGAATCTTGTCCATCCATCTCACATGATCTAAAGGCCCATATTAATCATTAAATAAAAGAAAAATAAAAATAAAAACAATAACAAACCCCAATCCCTCACATTTTCTCTCTCCTCTCCTTCCCTCATTTCTCTCTCCCCGCGCCCCTGTCCTGCGCCGCCCACCACCACCGCCGGCGTACACCGGCAACAACCTTCGCCGGCGAAGACACCACCGGCCGAACCTACTGACTACCGCGAGTCTTCGTCGGCCATTAGCCTCCTCCGTCGAGCATCCTTTGGCCGCGAAAACCGTCTTCTCTTGTACTCTTTTCGCGCTCGTTTTTCCCGATCTGGCCACCGCCACTGAACGCCGCCGCCTATCGTCACCTGTACTGGCTCCTTCCGGCGACTCGGCTTCTATTGCCGGCACCGCCACACCATTTCACCGCGGTAGATCAAAATGAAGGAAGTTCAATTTCTTCCACCGCGCGTGTGATTAGAGGCGAAAATGGTGGAGTCGGTGGTGGAGGACGGTGCTAGGGTTTCCGGGGACAGAGGTGGAGGCGGGGTGACCGGAACAGTGGCCGCGCTGGGGGAGAGTTGCCGGGAGGGTTTGGGGTGGTGTTTTGTGTGGGAGGAGAGAGAAAATGGTGAAAGGTGATTTTTCTATTTTTTCTCTCTTTTTCAGGTTTTTTTTTTTTTTTTTTTTTTTTGAGTTACGTATTTTTGGTGGTTGAGTTACAAGAGTTACGTCTTTAATTAAGGAGTTAAGTTGAAATTACGTGTTTAATTAGTTGAGTTAAGTTGGAGTTACGTGTTTTAGTTGTTAGAGTTACGTGTTTTAGGTTGTTAGAGTTACGTGTTTTAAGTAGTGGAGTTACGTGTTTTAGGTAGTGGAGTTACGTTGGAGTTACGTGTTTTAGGTAGTGGAGTTACGTTTGAGTTACGTGTTTTGGTTAGTGGAGTTACGTGTTTTGGTTAATGGAGTTACGTTGTAGTTACGTGTTTTGGTTAGTGGAGTTATGTGTTTTAGAATATGGAGTTAAGTTGGAGTTACATGTTTTGGTTAAAGGAGTAATGGAGTTACGAGTTTTAGATGTTGGAGTTATGTGTTTTAGTTTGTGGAGTTAGTTAGAGTTACGAGAGTTAAATTGAAGTTGATGGTGTTTTGATATTAGGGGAGTTATATTATTTAATTAGTGAAGTTAGATGACTGGAGTACAAATTATAGTTGGTGGAGTTAAGCGTCTGGAGTTACGTGTTTTAGTTGGTGGAGTTAAGGGACTGGAGTTATCCAATTCAGGTTATGGAGTTATCTGAAATCAATGGCTGAGATTGCTTTTGATTTCTGAATCAGTGGCTGAGATTACTTCTGATTTCTGACAGAAATTATATTTCTGACCGGATAGGCCCCTTACATATGTAATCCAATTATGATCCTTACATTAATTAATCTCAAACTTGTCAGTGTTTAGATAATTTTAAGAGACAACTTTGAACTTGGGGTCAAAGATTTGCTCTATTCCCTTGTTAAAAATTAAATTGATTGGAACTTCTGGCCCAAACAAGTCATGTGATCAAAGTTATAAATTATATGATTTTTCGAAAATATATAAAATCACGAATTTTACTGTCCATCGTACAAGGTTATTTGATTTTTACCAATTCTATGATTTAGCTTTTTCCTCTTACTTGAATGGTCTACAGTAGTAGTATGTCCTCTTTTACAATACAAGGATCACGAATTGCATGGTCAATCACATAATATTCTACACTTTTAAATTTTGAACTTCAAGCCAAAATTTTCGTGTGAATTTGGTGTCATTGGTTGTTTTGAAAACTTCGGGTTCATAATTGTATTATCGCGAAAACTTCTATACCATGTAGATAAAGGACCGTTTAATGTAATCATTATATGCAATTATCTTATCCACGGCCACGTAAATATTATTGTTCAATGATCATAGCTGCTGGCATGATCTCTTCGTATGATTGTCCACGACCATGAGTCCATGACAAGATCTTTATCTTTGTCATATAAATTTGTATGTGTACGTGTATACCAGAAGTAAAATGCAAAGCGTAGTTACGTACGACTTACCTGATCATGCTCACGGTAATGCGAATCATGGCTTACCTTATAGTCAACGTTCCTCGCTCACACAAACCATCATCAATTCTTCAATTTCATACCCATCTAATTTAATTTCCAAAATCTTGGTGCCAATGAGAAGTTCACGTCTAAAGTCAACAAGTGCAATTAGTTAATGCAAAGTTAACATGAAACATGAAGAAGCAGCGATGGACAATAAAGGGCTGAGCGGCAAATAATTTTAGCAAACGTTAACTTTAAGATTAGGGTTAGAGCTCATGCTGATAACGTGTTGTGAAACAAGAAATAAGAGTAGAGAGATTAGAGGGGTAAAGAGAGGAGTAACCTTCTTATTAATGAGAGATAAGGGGTATATATACAAGTACTGTCTTTGAGGATAAAACATTTACAGTATGGTAAGGAGATATCCGTACATGTGTACATACTATAACTATATGATATAATATATCCTATAAGATATGGACATCCATAATATTATATTTCATAACAATTTTTTTTCTTCTTTTTGTAGTATTAATTTTAGATGAGATTTTTGGGAAATATTGAATATCTCACGATAAAATGAGAAGAGGTTTTATTTTACCAATTAAGAAACTTTCCCCGACAATTGATCCAATCAAAACTTATGGGGCTACATTTCACATAGAGGCAAACGTATAGGACTGATAATCCACTTTCGCCTTTAGATCAATTCAATCACACATTACCAAAAGACAAAAAAAAAAAAAAAAAAAAAACAAAGCATATATAATGTGTTATCAACTTAATCATCTTATGATCTCAACAAGAGAATACACACAAAGTGGTCAACTTCACATATACTAATCCCTCAAATTCCCAAATGACTATTGACTAATCAACTCAAAACCTCTTTTAGACCAAATCTCAACTCAAATCTTCTCAATCAAAACCCAATTTAATCAACTTTCCAAAACCCCTCAAATCTTAATTCCCATTTCAATTTCATATCAATTCCCCAAATCAAAGAGAAAAATTCTCCAAATTCTTAATAATTTTTCCTTTTTATTCATTTTTACCTAAATAAATAAATAAAAAAAATACCAAATAAATAAATGGAGCAGCAAAATTATAGAAAAGCCCCCAATAGACTAACAACAACAACAGCAAGAATAAACCCCAAAATTCGACAAGTTGGCTTCACCTTCACTCCACCACCACCACCTCCGTCACTGCCACCGCCTCCATCGTCGCCACCGCACCGTCAGCCCTCTCAAAACCCTCTCATTTCTTCCACTCTCTCTCCTCTCATGATTCCTCCGCCCGTCGACACCTCCACCTCTCTCCCCGTCCCCGTCCCCGCCGCCCGCTTCTCCGCCGCCGACTCGGTGGCCTCGCCTGATTCCGGCGACGCTGTGTTTTCGGATGATTGGATGCGGCGGAGCAGCTCCGGGAAGTATAGTCTCGCGTTTGATATGTCCGGAGTTAGCTCCCCTGCCGCCGTTGACGGTGGCCGTGACGTCGACGAGGTCGATTTCAGTAGCTTTACTGGTGGTGAGTCATCGCATTATTCTTTGCTTTTTATTTTATTTTAAAGATTTGATTATCGTAGTTCAATTATAAATGCATAATGAGGTTTAGTAAGACTTGTGCGAGACGGTCTCAAATATTTTTATTTTATTTTTCAGGGCTGCTTTTTAGAATGTGATTGTAATGTGGTCCGGAATTTATTTAAAGTGCAATGATTAGGATTGTCTTACCCGAGTTTTTGTTAGATGTATTAGTGTATAAGTGCAGGATGACGCCATGACGGCGCTGTTGGATTTGGATTGAGTGCTGAATTTGCTAAGCTAGATCACTTTGGTTTAATGTGTGAACGTCATTTGGCATATTTTAGTCGAAATTACGCCCTCTGTTTCGATTTAGTCGTGATTCTGTTGACTCTGAAGCTTCTAGTTTACATCGGTGGATTGGAAGGTGGCTTATATGGTACTTATGGAGTTGCATTGGTGTATATACGTTGTAATGTGATACATATTTTGGAATGGAAATGGTTGCGTTGAGTGACAAGAATCCGGAATAAAGGGCATAGTTCGAATGTTATTAACTCGAGTGATTTATACACATACACACGATCGTAAAGTAATGACCTTTAGTCAATTTAGGATTTAGCTCCGGAAAATGCGGTAGAATATGAATAGAAGTGTTCCAAGTTCTGGTTGAAAAATGGAGTTACTCTGTAGTGTTTACGAGTGGAAAGGTGCAGTTATGTCCTAGGGGTTAGGTTATTATGGAGTTACTATGGTAGAATATGAATAGAAGTGTTTCAAGTTCTGCTGCGAAATTTGATTCACTTTTGGAACAAAGATTATTGCTTACGACAACAAATAGTGTGTCATAATAGGCAAATGTTGGTATCGCTGTTGAATGGAAAAGTCTTTTCTGTGATCTCCTTTATAATGACAACTTTATTCTTTCAAGGACAAAGTGAATGCTTTGTTATATTCTTTTGCATATGTGCAATAACTTAGGAATCTTATCTAGATATCGTCATGACAAATGCAGTGCATTGCAGATGTTCACTAGCGGTCCTAAGGTGCTTGCCCGTCAATTTTAGCGCACGTGATATAGGTTTATTCTTCGTTATTGGATTCTAAAGTAGACAGTCTTTTGGTTAAAGGAACATCATCCATGGCTCCATAAGATATTTTGTAAGAACCAGAAAGCTCTGAGCAAGTTAATCTCAATTAGCTTTGATGTGTATATCTCTTGTCATAAACATTCTTTTGGGAGCTGTTAATGTGAGCACAAAGTCGTAGTAGAGATGCAAGCTATAGCTTTTGATGGTAAGAAGTCCTTTGGGGCCGTATTTTGCCAGACGCATTGTTCAGTCAATTGATATGCTGTCTATGTACAAACTATTCTCTTAGTACTAAATGCCTAAGTTCAGTCTTGTTGTCAAAAGACTTGGAGAAATAGTGTATCTATTATGCATTGACTGACATATCTATGTGCGATGACTGATTGTTGTTAGGTAAACTGGGTTTTCTAATAACAAATCAGTTAATAAAATGACTCTTGTGTGGAAGGGACGTGTTTTTTTCTTGGTGATAAAATGCTCTTGATTTTTGGATGCCTTGAACTGTTTGTTCTACTGTCGGCCAATTTGGTTGTTTTCTAGCCCTTTTTCTTTTCTGTCTTTCAATCCATCCTTTCTAGGATCCTAGCTACACAATTCTCTTTCGTATTTGAGTATTTCCTCAATGTGTGAAGAATTCCCCTTCATCATGAAGCATATGTAGCAAGCCTTTGTTTCTTACGACTCAAAATGGCAGCCGTTTAATTAAAACTACCATCCAGGTGTATTATCTAGTATTCAATTGTCACCAGGTGTATTATGTGTCACTTTCATATTGAAAATTTCCGCAATGTGTGAAGAATTTCACTTCACCATGAAGCAGATTTAGTAAGCCTTTGAATCTTACAACTCAAAATGGCAGCTGTTTAATGAAAATTATCATGCAGAGAATGGAGGAAACCTTTCCGAGGTGTCATCCAATGACGTAAAGCAAGCTACAAAGCCATTAAAGGAAAAAACAAGCAAAGCTGAAAGGCGCGCACTACAAGAGGCTCAGAGAGCTGCTAAAGCTGCTAAAAAAGGTTTTCACTTCGTCGCTATTGAATTTTTCTTATGAAACCTTTGTCATTGTGCAATGCTGTACGTAAAAGGTCCTGAAGGAATTGTAATTGTTTTCAACGTACTAAGTCCTGATGACCTACTAGCACACGTCCTAGATCAGGGCATGTGCTCACCTGTATTTGGGACTACATATATAGGAATCAGTATTGCATTTACACTTCTTGTAACATACTCCCGGGCTTGGTACTTGCAGCTGAAGGTTCTCGAGTAGTGACTGGTGTCACGGAGAAGCCTGCTAAAGTGACTAAGCAGGCTCAGCAGAAGAAAACTGCTCCTTTGGCGGCATCGTCATTGGCTGTTTCTGAATTTAAGGGAGGTGACCGGTCAGTAGAGAAGGAAAAGAAAAAAGATCTCCCAGCTCCTCGTATACAGTATGATGATAAGAGCAGAGTGGACAAAGCAAAAAAGCGTTCGGTTGTTAAACAAACTGAAGTAAAGCACCGAGTAGAGCTCTTCCGGCATTTGCCTCAATATGAATATGAAAATCAGTTCTCAGATCTTGAGTCCAAATTTTTCGAGTTTGATCAAGTTCATCCTGCTGTATACAAGGTATAACGATTTCACATATTCATCTGGCCACTTGAACAACTACTACTTGAACTATCGTAACAGTCTTCTGTAAAATTGGTGGATGGAGAAGTTGATCATAACTTATAGTTTTCAAGTTGTGATTGTTTTGTGAAGGAAACTCCATTGGTTAAAAACTCTTTTAGATTCACATCAAGAAAATTATGATAAAAGAAAATTAATACTGTCAGTGCCATATGAACCTTCTAGCATTCCCAATGAAGTTTGTTTGTGCTCAATTCACATAAGTTGTTTGGGAGCATAGTTGTGCACTTGTGCTAGAGCACAGGGCCGGCCAAGCTGCTCATAGCTTGCTTATGCACCCATACAATATTACAAATGACATGATCCTTGGCTTCTAAATTTAGATCAATCAAAGTTCACAAAACAAAGAAGTATGTCAGATTGTCAGTAAATATTCTAGAGTATGTTTCCATTGTTAAAGATGAGAACATGGCTATCAATTTGATATCAAGGAATCATAACCTTAATTTTATTCTGAAATGATTGGTTTCTTATTCCTGGGGTTGTTTTTTTTTTTTGAAAAAAATAAAAATATATTATCATTATGGTGAAATCAAGCAAAAGTGAAATAGTGTAGGATTAGAAACCTGGACATATTATAATGGGGGAGAAGTGAGAACTAAGAAGTAAGAAGCAACTGATCCATTTGGTGTTCATTCCTTATCAATTTATGCACTAGGGCAATATGGCATCTTAGAAGTTATAAGCTTGAGAAGGTCTGAGATGATGGAATCCAAAGGTTGTTTTTCTATAAATCTCCATTTAGCACCAGTAGCCTTCATACTTGTACCTTGTATGTGAACTAAAGTTAACTGCCCTTTGAGCTTTGGCTTTTGTGTCATTGACGGTTTGCAAGGCTGTCGGCAGTCTTATATTCTCGTAAGTCAAGGATCATAAGTTCAAAAATATCCCTCTATTTGCTATCTAACTGCAGAACTGTCTTCTTTTGCTTGTTAGGTTGGTATGCAGTTTTTGGCAGGCGAGATAACTGCAAGTAATGCACGGTGTATAGCGATGCTCTATGCTTTTAAAGAAGCCATTCAAGACTATAATACCCCACCTCAAAAAACTCTACCTAGGGATTTAACAGCGAGGATCAGTAGCTATATATCGTACCTAAATGAGTGTAGGCCCCTCTCTATCAGCATGGGGAATGCAATTAGGTGTCTAAAGGCTTCCATTGGCAAGTTGCCCTTGACCTTATCCGAGTCAGAGGCAAAGAGTATTCTTTGCTCAGATATTGATCGTTTCATCAATGAAAAGATAATAATTGCAGATAAAGTCATTGTGAATCATGCTGCCACGAAAATTAGGGACGGTGATGTTCTTCTCACCTATGGTTGCTCCAGTGTTGTTGAGATGGTATT
>JBBYHQ010000023.1:93914-109658 GCA_038382645.1 Spergularia azorica
CCCGTACCCGTCCACAACGGGTCCGGTTCTGGACCCGCCGGGTCCTAAGCGGGTCCGGGTCCGGTTCCGGGTACCCGGTTTTTTTGCTCACCCCTAATCTTGGGTGTGTAAATCATTGTGCATTGCATAACTTGATGTATTCCTTGCCCATAAGTTTGTGCGACACGTTAAATACCTTCCTTTTATGAAGTTTGAACATCTATGAAACATAGAACGCGTATATATAGAGCGAGACGTTCATTGTGATTCCAAATGTTAAAGAGATTCGAGATTTAGATAAATGATCCCCACCCTATTTTGACCTCATAAGAAGTGCGCATGTCCAACCTAAAAATCAAATATCTATACAATTCTAAAGTGGCACTTACTATGCACACAGCACAACAATATAACTTCAACAACACTTAGAAAAAATGATGACGCCTTTCTTCTAACCTGGAACGCAAATGTCAAACCCTACATCACGCACTTTGCAGGTGAATGTGAGAAAAGAGTGAGTGATTCTTTTGTTGGTACCAAACACACAAGGGAATCAGAGCGGTTTTAATTCTATTCCCTCTCTTTCCCTTTCCCTTGTATAAACCAAAACGGCCCCTTAATGTGAGAAATCAATGACGAGACATCAGTCGAGTAACCAGCACGACAAATCGACAATGTTGTGAGGATTAAATTTCACTCCGCTGAAAAAAGCAGCGTTACAATGACTCGACATAACAATAAAAGTGAAACACCGAGAGTCACAACTCACAACTCTCAACTGCTAGCCTGCTACTATTCTCGTTTAGACAAAATATGAGAGATGATCTCTGAACCTGTGTTAATAATAACTTTGCCGAGTTAAGGCATGAACAGAGCAAATGTGAATCACGTCGATATACCTCTCCTGACTAGCTAATGTAAATACAGGAAGAACTCAATCTATTAGCCTCAAGAAAAAATAGCTTCCTCGCAAGCAAGGAAGAATTTCAAAACCTTGGTGTGGCAAGGAGGATTTAAAACTAAGGCACTAACATAACTTCAAGTAAAAGCTGCAAAAAGAGAATGTGGGAACAAAAACCCACGAACATTAGGGGTGTGTTTCACTGTTTTGTATAGATTTTAAACACGTCCATTAATATTCGATCCACTCCTAGCCATTCTCTTCTGCAAATCTGCATCATAATGAGCAAATGCAGCATCTAGTGCCTGCATAAAACAAGTCACGCGATCAGAATTGAAAAAGCCCTTCGGAGATTATTTCATCCTTATACCTCTCCAACCAGGAACGTTTAATGAGTTATTATGAAAGCCGAAATATGAAAGTTAAGAGCATGATTGAGGCTAAATGCATAGCTAAAACAGGCAACAGCCTACATGATCCATTGAAGCAACTGTAAAGAAAATCATAAAACCGTCACACGCTGACACTTTAGTTGGACAGTAAAAATGAGGGCAAGCAATGGGAGAATATTGGAGGGTAAGTCGGATAAGTAGGCGAGTGAAGGGGAGAGTAAATACTCTGAAATCTGAATGGAAATTGTCGGGTTGGGAGAGACATGGACTCGTAATTTGTAGTTCGGATAACCCATCTGCAAGACTAATAGGAGAACAAGGGAATTGGGAGGGGCCACGGCATGTTTTGTAAACACCAAATCCTTCTAAAGTTGAATATATTTGGTCCTTGGACTACGTGAAATTGTAACGGCTTCAAAACAACACGCGCCCTATTCTGTGTGCTTTCGGCACTGGAAAGCATTCTCCTTTGGAGAAGCAGCCAATTGGTATGAAGAATGATGACTTCCCTAGTGACCAAGTCCTACCACAATACAAGAAGCATTCGATCTCAAAAAAGGGCGGGGACGTTAACACTTATCAGTCTTTTTTTTTAGGGCTGTTAAATAGTCTCACAATATTGTGAAACAATGGATTTAGGTGGGTTTTTCTCTCCCTTTCCTCCCTCTCCATTTGTTATCCAAATAAGGGATTTTGAACTCCTCCCCCTCCCCCCCCTCTCTTGACAACTATGCCAATTCACAGCCTTTAAAGTCTAGCAACAGCATTACAAGTCCTTCAACCAAATTACATAAAATGATAAATTGCTCGACAGTCATCCATGAACCAAGAAAACAGAGAGTTGTACTTCACAGTTTTATTTTCGGGGTGTGAGCCATAAGGGTTGGGGTTGATTTAAGCAGGAGCAAAACAGAATAAACACACCTGCACCATTGGTTGAACAAGCAGAGAAACTTGATGTCTCAGATCTGACTGCACTGACTCTTTAATCTCCTGGACGTTGGGAAAATTTATGTCAATATAAGAACCCAAGAGTAAGAGAATAATCAGGAACTACCCCCTAACCCACCCCACCCAGAACTTTAATTTTTTTATGTAGAGACATAATCATTAATATAAGGAGTAGCAATGAAGAAGCAAAAGAGACAAGAAGCACCGTGAAAATGAATGTAAATTTAGAGAGGACAGGAAGGTGTCCAGCTAAGAAATACAAATATTTCCAATCCAAGTGGAGGAACTGAGGAAGTATTAGGACAAATCTACCTGCCACTTTGGAGCCAAGTGAAGCAAGAAATACAACCATCACCCAAAATTTAAGAGTGAATACAAAACCAAAACCACAACAATCTTGATACGAAAAGGATTTGGATTCGGCTAACACAAATCGTTGTAGGAAACCGTTATATGGGCAATTGAAGAGTTGAAAGTTAGTGAGATCACAATATTGAAACGTATGAGTTATAAAAAGTTGGTAAGCAAGTTTGACAAGAGAAAAAAACAAGAGAAGATTTGGTAAAAGACATTGAGAAAAGTACCAGTTGAGAAGGTAGAAACAAACAAGGAAAATTTCCAAGAGTGACTACGACCCAAAAGAATGATGTGGCCCATTCTACAATAAATTCGAATGCCTCTGCCGGAAATTGGAGACATTTCCGTTCATAGAATAGCTTTAGTGAGAACCATGTAATTTATTTGATGGATCAAGAAAGCAGCTTAGTAATTGAAAGGCGGATGAATACCCTCACCTGTAGCTTTGGATATATATGTTGCATGGCATCTTTGAGTTTATTAACCTGAAAACTCAACACCACCAGCAGAAATAATTTCAGCTAATAGCAAAGATAAAAAAACCTGTTCAATTAGGGTCAATATACAGGTCAAGAGAGATCTCTAAAAAACTTCATACGTCTCTGGCCTCAGAAACAGAGTAATAATATTCAGAACAAGAAATCCGATAAGAGATCACAGGACTTGTGTAGGTAGCTAAGTCAGACGGTCAGACCATTTACAAATACGATTTTCCGACTATTTCATCTTGATCTCTATTTTTTCTGTAACCCCTAGTTTATAGAATGTCATTGATCCCGTATTGATGGGCTGCACATAATCATTATTGCTGAAATTGTTCTTTTTTCCCCATTTAGAAGACAAAGTAACAGAGACCATGATGCCCTTGAGATCATATGTTCAATTCCCACCAGCATCCATCGGAAAGAGGGATTCCCTCACCTCCCCCAACCCTCTCCTTAACCTAATGCTCTTAACCCAGCTGGGCTCCTGGACAGTAGGATGAGGGGTGTTCATAAACTGGTTCAAACTAAAGAATTACGGGTTCAAACCGAATCGGACAAGTCATTTCCGAACTGACCTATACAGGTCCAGTTTCCGGTTTGGAGGATTAATGTTAGTCCCAACCGAATAAAAACTGGACAAAACTGGAAACCGTTTTTGATTTAATGTTGACTCTTACAAATCGGGGTGTAGAAACCTAGAGTCCATATTTGCTAACAAGCAGCTGAGATGGTTGTTAATTTCGTGGCTCTCTCTTGCAACTAGACTAAATCAAAGTGTATGGTGTTTAATTGAGAGAGATGTACCATGTAAGTGAAATAGAAAATAAAAAGGTAACGAAAGGTGAATTGCGAAGGAACCAAATATCATCAATTCATATGGCCATACCAAAGAAGTTCATACCTTTGTTGCAAGATAATCTACTTTAATCGGATATGACGACCAGAAGTGCTTCAGCAATTCTTGAATAGAGATCCAATGCTGCATGGGGAATGTTGCTTTGATGACTGAACTGATGAAGTAAATATTTCTAAAGCTCATGCAAGGCAATTCACAACACCATAGAAACATAAGAGGACTACCCACCCCCTCCCCCCAAACACACCAAAAATACAACAACAACCAAGCCTGCACACCAAAAATAAGAAGAAAAAAACACATGTAAATGAGGACAGATTGGAGCCAAAGCTTTATTCTAATTGATGTCAATTTCAAACCCAAATAGTAGATTCTGAAACAAAAGACCTCTGCAGAACACTAGCAGAGAGCACAGGTAATAATATAGTTGCTGAAGCACTAAACAGATATAAAGATCCAATCTTGAAAGAGATAATTAACCAAATATACAGATGCTCACATTCAACAACTCATCCTTCGTCTTACTGGGCAATTGATCCAGAACAGTTTCCCTGTTATTTGCCCCATGATTGCATTTCGTACTTGATATACTTTGAGTCAATCCCTTCAGAAACTAGAGAAAAGTGAGAAATTAGAAGGGGAAAAAAAAGTAAAAGCATGAGTGACAAAATAGCATATGAGATAAGACAGCAAGGAAACATGGCAGTAATACACAAACCTTCAGCGCAATTTCAGACTTAATCATGGACTCGTTGAGCCCTACAGACATAATGTCCGAAACAGAATCCCTCATATTCATATAGGCGTCCCATGTGTTAATGCGTCGACTCACAGATCTACTTTCACCTGCGGTGTCTCCCAAAGTCTTGAGTGCATTGGCTTGTTGAGAGTAAAAATAATCTCTAGGGTCCTGGAAACAAGTACAAAGAGTCATAAATGGGAAGCCTAGACCGCATAGACCACACAAGCAACTATGAAAGTGAAGGAGACCTTGATACTAAGTGGTGCTACAGGAGGCTCACGAGGTGCTTGAAGATCCTCAATCTCAGTCATTCTGAAAGCTCTGCTCAACCCCTCCTGATGATTATTTCCATTAGATATCTCATTGCCTTGTTCTACTGCAACGGAATTGTCACTATTAGGTTGCGCGCAAAAAATTAATTCATTACACTGGTAAATTAGACCATAATACAGTTACTCACCTCGTCTTGACCTTGCAATAGCCTCTGCTAATCTCCGAGTGTCCCCAGGCTCCACATCTACAACATTTGTCATCGTTATTTCTCCTTTTTCATTGAACGCGCAGTTACGAGTTCTTTTTCATTCACACACTTATATGGTCACAACTTCTAAAACACTAACCTATAGACCTGCCCTCGAGAACAACTTCAGCATGACGATTGAGATCTTGCAAAAAGTTCCTCTTGTACTGATCATAGTGTGACGGAGGCTGGGGAACTTCTTTGATACCATCACGAGATATACCATGATCCTAATTGATGAGAGGAAAAAGTTCAGCATACCTATAAGCAGCAAGCTATACAGCCAGAAACTGAAAGATGGGCTGGGTTTTTATAAATATAAAAGAATACCTCACCATCTTTCTAAGTATGACCATATATGGAAAACATCTTAGGCAGCGGTATTACGCAAAGCACAAAAAGTACAAGCAGTTGGCAAGCAGTCTAAGGAGAGGGACTCAGAAAAACTAAAGAACCAGAAGAATAATAGCCAACACAATCATGCTTGAAGTACCGGAAGGTGCGTTCCCGAAATGAAATATAATGCTTATGGTTGACCGTCAAAAAAAAAAAAAAGGAAGTACCGGAAGGTGCGTATAGTCATCCCCTTGATCAGCTTCCATGTCCAAAGTGGGATCAACCTTTCTAATCTGCAAATTACATAACTCATAAATGATGAGATACCCTAATTTCTAGTAAACCAGAAAGCAGCACAAAAATTTATGCTTGCACTCTGAAGTTGATTTTCAGTATCACCTTTTTTCGCAATTCACTTGTTAGTATATCATCCTGTTTCAAGAAAATAGCTAGGTCTTCATCTTCAGCTGCCTCTGCTGCAGCAGCTACAGCATTTCTAGTGCTGTGGAGATATTCTGCCCTGCAGTATTTGTTCCAAAATTCTGTCTCTGTCATCTGAAACCCGATGTTAAAAAGAATTTATTTATATAAAAAGCAAAGTGACAACAAAGCATATTTTATACAAATAGTATCAGATTCAAGGCGAATGTTCCAAAATATAAGCTCAGCTTACCCTTTTAGGGACTAACTTAAGAAAGGCCTGATGAACCACTGGTTTTTCAGCAAATATCTGAAAAGGAAGGTTTATACCAAGTAAATGTAGAGTTGATATAAAAATCCATAGACTAGCATGCAATAAAGGTTCATACATCAGTAAACAAGATATAGCAGCAATAACAGGAATCATAAAGGAGCTACCAATTATCTTCTATACATTCATCTCAGCAGGAATACAGCCAAATGGAAGAAGATATAAAAGTATTATAATTCACAATAATAATTGAAGCATACATATCGAATAGACGTATATAATAAAAATTTACAGAGGGGGAACATGAAATGGAAAGATCGAAAGACAAATGTAAAATCCAGGTCAAATCAAATCTAAAAGAAGCTATTACAGCACATGGTGAACAGATAAAACCAAAGTTGTGATTACCAACACCGAATCCTCAAAATAAGAGATCTAAGCCGATTAACTGAGCATAAATTGCTAACAAAACTTACTTGTACAAAAGGCAATGTACAAAGAGCAATGAACAACCAAGGGTCCAAATACAGACGCAGACAAACTCCCATTTAGATTAAAACTTTTTCAGTAGGTCACCAGGTAGACGCAGACAAACTCCCATTTAGATTAAGCTTTTTCAGTAGGTCAACAGGTAACAGATCCAAGATTAGCATAAGAAGATTCTCCATTATTGATGGCTGTATTTTTTTTTTTTTTTTTTTTGGCTTCTGAAGTGTTTGAACCTTCTCTACTTTCTCCTTTTATCAAGGCAACTTGTCTTCAAGCCATAAAAACAAATCGAATTTACTACAGACTGCCGTGTTTGGTGCAGTATCATACTGATTAATAGAAATAAATTGAACAATAAGTTACCCTATCGTACTGGTCTCCCCTTAGGTGTGCAGCCAACCATACTAGTGTTACAGAATACGATCAGAGCCCTATCGAACTCTGGTTTCAATCGATCAAATGGGAACAGAATTCGTTCGCGAAGGTACACGCTAGTATTGGAGATCTAATTCGCTCAGATGGTGTCTGAAATACGCCATAAATGTTTAAACATCCTAGTGCTATTACTCAGTGAATCTAATCTAGAAAAACAGATCATTGTTTTCTCACTACAACACGTAAGCAATGGAAACGTTTTCAGAAATTAGAAATTTCAAGTTCACTCTCTAAGTCTTCTGATAAACAAAATATGTGGGTGTATCATAAATGCACAACAACAACAACATCTTTAACCCCAGTGCCTTTAAGGCTCCCGCCATAAGGCGGGGTAAGGGGGGGTCGGATGCACGCAAGCCTTACCCCTATTGAAACATAGAGAGACTGCGCACGGATGACCCAAAATGAAAATTGCTTCGAGAATCGCACCGACTGACTGCTACTTCACGAAATAAGAAGCACAGACAGTTTATGAGACATTTTGCTTTATTCCATTATATCCCAAAAACCAAAGAATAATTAGTCTTTGGCTCCATTGGAAATGGAAATTGTATCATAAATGCACAAAAGACAAAAAAAAAAAGAAAAAAAAGAAAACATTTACCCTCAATGAAAAGCAAGCTATGAGAAAAGGTGATCACATAAACTCACCCTTATGTCCATACAGCACACACACAGCACGCATCCAAGGGGGGACACATTTAACAATAAAATCTCTAAGATGAGATCGTCAACATTTCTCCTGCCTCAGATCTCGAAAATGTAGCAAACGAGGATCACCAAGAGAAATTATGAAAATACCTATTCATTAAAAACACCTCCTGAAACCCCCATAAATACTCTAATAAAAAAACCTCTCTGACTCACCAAGTTTGTCCATCCAGACATCTCCCACTTTTGAGATCCTGATAGAATTCTTTTAACCAGGAAATGAGATTGATCCCCCAAACACAAAGTTCTGTATGTCACATTGTCACAATGAACCAGAAATCTCATTATGGGAATTGGTCCTTCAATGACCAAAGAATTCTCAACTCTTTGTTCAAACCTTGATTCTTTGCTGATCTACCCCCTTTTGAGTTAAAGCCATAAATCTGAAAAGTTTAGTTCTTCACCATTCCTCTTACAAACTAAATGAAATGTGACTGCTTTCACGAGGTCGGACCACATCACACCCATATACCAAGTTGACAAAGGATGAGTTTTAGGATCACAGACTTACCCGCAATTACTGAAAAGAAAAGTAATGAAAAGTATTTTATTGATCTATACACATCTTGACCAAGCTACGCGCAACTTGCAGGTGAAATCCACAGGTTATCTTGTTTAATTTATAACAGTATACTAAGAAAAAGGTCCAGGGTTAAATGTGTACTTTTTCCACCAACCTTTTCATTATTGGCATAAAATAAAAATCAATCAGCCAGGAAATCACATGCTCAGATTCCTACTACAAAATGCTTATAGGTAAAAAGAATGAAAATACCTGATGTATGATTTCTGGGGTCAAGTTAAACATTACTTTGTTGGACTGAAAGGAAAAAAGAAATGAGAAAATTAGCACATTAAATCATTGAAATCAGAAACATGAACAAGAAAGGAAGGATACAAAAGTAGAATTAAATATGAACTACATTACGCAAAACAGCTCCCTCAAAAGGCATTTGAGTTGCAAAACAGGAAAAGTTTTGCAGATTAGGAATGCAAATGGTTTACCCTTTAGCAATCAAAATACTGTGACATTTGTCTTGAAACAATCTTTTATATAAGGTGGAAATGAAAAAAAGATCTAGTTTTTCCACCGCCAAATTATAAAAACCAAGCACTGTACTGTAAGCTTTAAGCATTTCAGTTTACTTGGCCAATCTACCACAAAGCAGTGTACGGACAATCCAACAGAAACCAGCCAAGAGAAGTACAATAACAGAGATTTCAAACCATTCCTTCTCACATGGTTGCGGGAAATCGTTCCAATTGATCAACGAATGAAGTTTCTCAGGTATCACAAGTGGTCCTCTACATACTTAAGTTCCTAGAAGTTTCTCATGTTTTCAGATTTTCTAACCAGCACGGATATAATACATATTTCTAGAAGAAAACGGCAATAGCTAAACTACATAACTCGTAGATCTCAGTTAAGTTATCTGCCAATTTTAGTACTATGCCTTGCTAACTTGAGAATTCTAAAAAAGTGCCAACAAAGTACATCTTAGTCCTCAACTTGACAAATTATTCATGACGGTTCACCTTTAATCCCAATATCTAATCATCCTAAGGATAAGCAAATCTAATCAAAGCAGTTGTTGAGAAATACAAAATACAAAAGGCTACGAACATAGCCACTTCTCAGTCCTAAATATGGCTTGATATTGTGACTTTATTCTCATACCCTACCAACTAAACGGAAAGAGCAAACAACTCCAAAATCGGATATGGTCCAGTTGTAGAAGCCAGTTACCCTTGTCAGAAAAATAAACAGCCCCCCTTCTAAATTCACTATTTCTATTGGTCATCTCTCAGTATACTAAGATTGATAGTAGAGTGGTGCAGAGAGAGAGAGAGATTCCACTGTACCCGACCATCATTCTGTGGTGTAATCACCGAAAGCATAGCACTTTTCAAACCTGCGCGCTGATGGTTTGGACTATTTTCACCAGTTAATAATTTCTGCAAAGTACAATGATTGAAGGATATGAATTATTGCATTTCATGGATTTATCTAGAAAAATATTACTGCTTAATTGTAAATTACAAACCTTCCTAGTAGCCCAAAATTCATTTTCTGTCAAAATACCAGGAATAACCAACTGCTTATGAAGTTTCGCCAGCTCACTGAAAGGGATACCTAGTTTAGTATCCAATATAGCTTATAGCAAGATCACATGTAGAGTGAGAAAGATTACAGAAGAGAGGAGACCAACAATATAAAAAAAGTCCCAAAAAGAAACACTTCATGGGATTCATTTAGAGATATGTATTCCACTAGACCCAGAACTCGGAAAGGGGGTGAAGATTTGCTCCAACTACCACCTCAAAGCAGTTTCAAGAGCCTAGCAAACTAAAGCAGGTCCAGAATCAACCTGGAGAGTCACTTTAACATATCAGATTACCTGTCTTCGCGCAAAAGCTTCATCCGCTGTAACATTTCCTTTTCACTTAGTTGCTTTAGTGCAGTAGCTCCTTGAACAACACTCTGGGCCTTGCCTGTTCACAAGGCGTCATGCTAAACATCATCAAGATGAAAAAGTTTAACCATATCCTACATAAAACAAAGCAATAGAGTAGAAACCCATGTCATTCAAAGACGAATTACACAACAGAAAATTAGAGTACTAGGTCCAAGAAATTTACACTCACTTATATGCTAGATTCCTAGCAGATTGAACTTTATAAAATTCTGGCAATAAATCAAAATGGAGAGTAGGTACTTCTATGGTACTGGCTATTGATGATGATATCATTCCTAATAGTAGTCTATTTGGTATCTAGGCAGTTTACCAGCTATAACGATGCTTTTGATTTACTAAATCTGTTAAGACCATATTGCTTTTTTTTTTTTTATAAGATAGAAATTCATATATTCACAAGGACACCACGGGGGTGACTCCCATATACAAAAAGACACCTAAAGGGGTGACGCCCATATACAAAAGAGAGCTAATCAAGCTCTAGGACTATCATGAGAGATTTTATTCACAAAAAGAATGAAAACCAAGTGTCGGTGGAAATGTAACACTTAACTCCAACTATACAACATCCTCAAGAACCTAAATTTGAAGTTTTGGGTGTATCAACATTCTCAAGTTAAGTATCGCTTTTGAAGATTAAATATCACAATCCTCCTTTTTTATAACCCAATGTACATACAAATACTTATCATAAATTACAGCTTTATGTGATGAATAATTTTATACGCAATGTCTCCTGCTTTTGTTCCCCTCTCCTTGTTTTCCCTTTTTCAACTCCTGTCTCTTCCTCTGTCTTCTCTAGATTCGATCTTTCAAAACACAGAGATATTTGTTTTTTCTTTTTTCTTCTTTTTGTGAAAACAAACTAGAAACTTTGTTCAGAAAAGCAAGGTATGAATACAATAAGAGGAGGGGGGGGGTCCTCAAACACATAAGGAAGAGGGAAGGATACCAACACCTCAAATCCTATTAAGAACAGCTTTTTGAAGACCTTTGTAATCAAAATTCCCCCCTTACGTTTTCAACATAGGGTTTGGGGGGGGGGGGTAAGGCTTGCGTACATCTGACCCCTCCCCCCCCCCTACCCAACTTTATGGCGGGAGCCTTTGAGGCACTGGGGCAATGTTGTTGTAAGCATAATCTCAAGTTCCACACTCTCTCCCCCACCCTTTAAGAATTCTATTGTTCACTAACCTGTGACGTCATCTAAAAAGTATACCGCACATAAATATATATAGAACCTGAAAAATCATGTGCATCAGCTATGTTGGGGCTCAAAAGCTGTTCTAGAAGAGGATAGTGCTACTCTTGTCAAACTAGAGTCTACCATCAGTAAACCCTTTCTTACGTAATTGTTGCTTAAATTTATCTTCTTCAGGCTTTGCAGGCATCATCTACAGGCTTCTTCTAATAGTCATATCAGCTGGTGCCTTGTCTACTGCCTGGTCCAACTTCCATACCTTACAATATAGAATGAATCCTTTAGTCTGGCCTTGTTTTGATAGAAAAGAAAAGTTTCATCAAAGTGAATGTAAGGCTAAAGACAGGACAAGGAGTTCTCTGACCAAAAAATTTACAAATGATTTAACATCTGGAGGAAGGAAATAGGGATCCGGGATCCCCTCAAGACTACTCGCCATCTTCACACTGAACAATCCTCCCCCAATGGTAATCCCAAAAGTGACTATAATCCGAAAAAATTCAAGAATTTTGATAGACTCAAACACAGCTAAAACTGCACACTTCCATAGCAACTTCCGCTATTTCCTCCTACCTATACCAACTAATTTGCATTAAATTCGCTGGGCTACAATTAGGACATGCCCAGTGCGCTTTCAAATCACAATTAATGAACACCATAAAATGTGATCTGCAGTTGCACTCCTTCCAACACATGACACGACATGAGCAATAAGCGCCATAAGCCCATAACTGGTAGCTACAATGGCTGATGCATATTAATTTTGTAACACCGTACAGAAAAATTCAAGAAGCTTATGAGGAACCTTTGTTTCCCATATACAGTTCCGGACCAAACCCAATGGAGTAGGAGTTGGCCTGATGAGGCACAAAAAGACAGGAAGATAGACTTAAAGCTCAAGTGACCCGAAGAGTCTCCACTCCATACCCAACGGAGAGGAAGTCGGCCCAATGTCGCACAATTCGTAATACATTCTAATTGGCGATATGAATTCGCATACGGAATACCCTACTCCGGAGAGTTGCCATTCACTAAGGGCTTGTTTGGTTGGAGGCATAACGATTACAATGTAATCAACCATTTTTGGTGAGAAAATAAAGGAGTGAGAAGATTTGGATGCAATCATCATTACAATGTAATGAGATTTACATTTAGCTAAGGTAATCACCATCGTTCAACTTACACCCATGTAATTGTCATTACACCATTAGATGTAATCAGTTACTCTCTCCCTCGGCGTGACACTCTTGCTCTCCTAAGCAAAACGACATTTTCAATTATGTAATTGAACATCTAAGATTAATAGCAAACTGATACAACTTCTTTTGGGATTGAGAATCAACAATTACTAGGAAGGGTACAATTTCGTATTGTCAACTTCAAAATAAATCAAATATATTTTGAACCAGTTTCAGTCATATTGCCATTGACCAGGCAAAGAATAACAAGATTAAATTAACATCGAAAATAGAATTTAGACTTACACACATGTTCACGACACACAGCTCTCTCTTCGAAATTTTCGAACTCAAATACATATCCTTCAGATTGTACACCCTAGAATAACAAGGATAGTACATTGTATCAGAACTGCGATCACATCACTGACTTTGGTTCATTTGAACAAGACAGAAAGAAAAAAGGACACCTTAAGATTAAGTAAAGCTGGTTTGCCGACAACTTCCTTGCTAATCATATGCCCTGAATAACGAAGAAAATTTAATCAGAACGTAATCTAATGTAAATTTCTTATCTAAGCAGTCACAATACCATAAAATGAAGATTTCCTAACAAAAAAAAAAATTTTTAGGAAAACACAACTAGAAGTTCCCCGCAAACCTTCCCAAGCGCCCCCCCCCCCACCCCAAAAAAAAAAAACAAATCCTTGTCAGTTAATGCACAGTAGGACATAACCAGTAAGGCAGGAGCCGAAGTAGGCATGTACAAGGGGAATACTTGCTTGTGTCATAGGCATTGGAGAAAGCTTCAACAATATGTGTTCCACAGCCTAGGCATACAACATTACAACATGAGGATGATGTAAATGTTGGGGAAGAAGGAGAGGATTTGTCTGTTGTTTGCACATCTGTAAATGCAATGACAGGGTCTACCAATTTCCAAACCATGAGAGTCCTAATAAGGTTGCAGCACTACAACCGTGGCCTACTCCTACTACTCTAAAACAGTTAAGAGGATTTGCAGGATTATCGTGTTATTACAGAAGATTTGCTAAGGGCTATTGTCAAATAGCGAAGCCTCTTACTGAACTTGTCAAAAAAGATCGATTTTCATGGAACTCTGAAGCTGCTACAGCATTTGAGATAGTCAGAAAAATCTAACACAAAATTTCCATACCATCTCTGCCTGATATAAACAAAGAATTTATTAAAGAGACAGATGCATGTGGCATGGTATCCGCGCAATTCAAATGCAAGATAGCCATCCATTGGCTTATATTAGCACAAGGCACCAACTCCTCAAAATCAAGAGATGAATTGCAGTGGTTTTTTACTTTAGGTGTTCAAAAGGGGAGTTCTTATCTCTCTCGAAACGTGCTTATTAGCAAGGCACTACTCTTCGTTAGCTCAAACGTGCTTCCTAGACGATGATGACTACAACTACCGAGTAAAACCCAAACACCCTTCCATAAATAACCCAATTCTGTCAATGCTCATAAACCTCAGTGCCGCGTTAGGATTAGAATGTCCCGATATAATAGGCTAGACTAGACTAAATTCGCGTAAACTATAAACCCTAAAAATTTCAGTCCGAAACCGTAGAAACGATCAAGAACAAGAATCAGAATTCAAGAAACACAGCGAAGAAAACAAAACAAAAAAAAACACAAAGAAGTCAGGGGGGGTAGACCGTTAGTGTGACTCCAAGGAACTTGAATGAGGTTGGCGGGATTTCCATCATTGGGCGTAAACGTCAATTCCTTCATAGTCTACGAATTACGATCAATTCAACCGCAATTAATTAATTTCGTCTACTTAAAATTCAATTGAAACTTGAAATATAATTGGGGGAAACATTAAATAAAATACCAGAATCAAGACGCCGGGAACACCTACAGCTTTGAGACTAGACTTATACTTGACATTCCTCATCACCAATTTCTCACCGCCCCCATTACCACTCGCCATTCTTTCAGAATTTTAGAGTCTTATCGATCACGCTATTTAATTTCTTTGAGATTATTAGGAACAATATTGTTGTTTTGAAATTGGCGGATTAATGTGTTTGGCAGAGAAAGAGCGACTGTGTTTGCGTGTGTCTCTCCAAGTAGCGGTTTCTTTCTGGAGAAGGACGGTCGATTTCTGGTGGGTCAAGACTCAAGAGACGATACAAAGACGAGTTTGGGTCAAGTGTTTTTCCATATTAATATAGAAGTGTAAAGACCCACCTGCAAAAGCAGAGCTTAAAAATCGAATAACCGTGTCACTGTTAATAGATTGTTTGATTCGGTGTATGTAACCACAACTACTAAACCGATTTGTTAATTTTGGACCTTGCTATACACTGGCCTCAAGCTCATAGTTAAAAATTACTGCCTTATTAATTTTTGGAAGGCTCGTAATAAGTCATGATGTTGAGAAGAGGCCTAAGCCAAGTTTCGACTTTTTGATTTAAGGAGGCCAATGAGAGCGCCCATATAGGTTACCTAAACGGGTGGTGATTAGAGGTGGCCACTGGCCAATGCTTTGATCTAGTTTGACCCGAGCCCTCCCTTGGCTAGAAAAAAAACGGGGGGGCTTGCTCTTAATCAACATAATTTTATCATTATTTGACCGGGCTTTAACCGAGTTTGACCAAGGCTGGTGTTGGAAAAACCAAGCATTACCTAACCCGAGCTAGGCAGTGTCCCGGGTCGTGCCTTGACTAGGGTTTGACCAGGGCCAGGCCAGTGCGGGCCCGAGCACCTAGTGCCCAATGGTCACTTCTACTCCTCTAGTTGTGGTCAATAAAATCGATGGGGTTTTCTATCATGAGTAAACTCTACATGATAGAGGTATTTTAAAACTCTACCGAATTCAATTCTTTTGGGAATTCATTTCCTACATGTAACTAGAGCTGGCAATCGGGCGGGTCGGGTAGGTTTCCGGTCGGGTCGAGGCGGGTCGGGTCATATCAGGTTCGGGTGTTGGCGGGTCGAGATGAACTTTCGGGTCGGGTCGGTTTTGACTCGGGTCGCTTTCGGTTCGGGTCATGTCGGGTAAA
>JBBYHQ010000023.1:109758-141637 GCA_038382645.1 Spergularia azorica
GGGGTGTTTTTCAAACAGAAGTTTTTTTTTTTTTTTTTTTTTTTTTTTTTTTTTTTTTTTTTTTTTATGTGTATAAATTCTTTGTCATCTTGTAATCTTGTATACTGCATAGAAATTTGTCTGGTTTGGTGGCTTGGTGCACTAGTATCGCAAATTCCCAATAAGTTGGGATAATGTCACTGATGAATTGATGTTTACGTCTCAAAGGCTCACTCAGATCGTCTTGGTGAAGTGAAGTTTTACAAAGACATGGCTCATTTCACTTGTCGATATCGGAATTGTCTCATCCAATTTTTTAGCTTACCGTTAATTGAATAGAAACTACGTCAAACTGCAATGTCTTGTCTCAAATTATACTTTTGTTCACATCGCTTAGAAACAAAGTCAAGGTGCAATATCTCAATGTTTATACCACGCTCCCGAGAGCACAAGGAGCATGGTGGTCCTCCTCACAATAGAGGAGTAGGGACCACACTTAAATAGATTTTAAATTATTTTAAGTGTGGTCCCCACTTCTCTATTGTGAGAAGGACCACCATGCTCATTGTTCTTCCGGGAGCATGGTATAATTTGCGGCAATATCTTGTCAGGAGAGTATGTTACTTAAGAAAATTAATCAATCTCTTTTTTCGCTTTCACAAAAGGTCAATCTACACTGATTCTAAGTTAAATACCCCAACTTCTTTTTTTTTTTTTTCGAAATGAAACATTTTTGTTCGTATACCGTAACATTTTTGTAATACGACACATACATCGATAACTGTCCGATTACCACGTGGTTGACCTCGATTTGACTTTTTATAGCGTAATTACAATTGGGATCGGGCTTTGTACCAAAAAAGAATTGAGCTCGCGTTTAGGACCGTGCACACTATTTTGGGCTGGGCTTTTGTTTTCATAATGTTATAAAACTAGACCCAAAAGCCCAGCCCAGTCCACCCCTTCAATCATCTACTTCTTCGAAACAAAGTTGGTTAATTCTTCCTCTTCTCAGAAGAACAGACTGAAAGCGATCACCACAACTCCATAAATCTCACTCCTAAAACATCAAACTTCATCAACAAGCTTCCATTATTATTACCACATTACATGACAAATTAACGTCACCTTAAATCCCCCCCAATTCCTAACCTTGATCAATTCAGTTATAAAAAAAACGGAGCAGTAAAAAAAAGATGATGGTGGATTTGGGGGCGTTTTCGGAGGAGAAATTCGACGCGAAGCAATGGATAAACGACGCCGTGCAATCGCGTCACTCACACGATCCGATAGAGCAGCATATGGTGGATCTTGAAATGAAGCTCCAGATGATGTCAGAAGAGATCTCTTCTTCTCTCGAAGACCAGAGCTCCGCCGCCATCTTACGTGTCCCACGCGCCTCCCGTGACGTCATTCGTCTCCGTGACGACGCCGTTTCGCTCCGCTCCTCCGTCTCCTCCATCCTCTCCAAGCTCAAGCAGGTATTATGTTTTGTTTTTGTTTAATCTTGTTGTTTACGTTTCTATTTTGTGAGATTGAATGTTTCAGGTTTGTTAGTTAATTCTTTGGTGAATCATGATTAAATTATGATTATGATTAGCGCTGTTGATTAGTGTGATTTTTTATTAATGCTAGGACATTGGAGAAATTTGTGATGCTGTTATTATGATATAATGTTTAATTTTAGGTTTTGAATTTTAGGATGTTTGTTTCGAATTACGCAGGCATGAATGTGTGATTATTAGTGTCGATTTTTCGTGTTTTATGGCGCGCGGATGAATGTGTGATGAACTTGAGCTAAGATCGGTTTGAAATCGTTCCGACATCTCTACAATGTACAATTAGTTAGGGATACTGTTTTCGCGCTTGTTATTGAGTGTAATTCGGTATATGAATACGAGATTTGGAAGGCGTGTGGTGAGGACTGAGGAGAGGTGATGGAACTAGTGAAGAAATATACACAATTATCTCGAGAAATTCATCATGTTTATTAAGCCGTGGGGATTCTATGGCAAAATTGTGTTTGAAATTGTTACATCCCTTGGTATGACGACCTAGCATCAACCGAGCTGTTAGTGTGTCATAGTAGTTGCGTTAGCATGGAGAACCGAGAATGAACAGTGAGAAATTTAGTTTTAGGAGGGGCTAAAACCGAGACTTTCTAGATTTTATTGTCCGAATTAAGAGGTGGCTTAGTTTGTTTGTGTTTAATCTCTGCTTTAGAAGCAGCTGCCTGAAGGGTAATGGGGTATATACAAATTCTACAGGCCATATTGCATATGATTTCATGGAGTATTAGGCGAAATTTGGTAGCATGTAATCATCCTTGTAATGTAATGTGATTCGTTTACTTCGAAATGGTTAGAGAATGAAGAGGATAGAGGATGCTGACTTGAAGATGGATGAGTTTGATTAGTGGAGTTGATGTAATGGTAATGATACAGGTCTTACGTAATAATCACCATTACGTGACTTATTGTAGTGGGATTCCTTTATTCTTTGTTGTTGTCTACAACTTTCTCCTAACTCGCCTAATCTCCCCTTCCCCCTTATTTTGTGCTAAATAGGTGGTAATGGTGATTACGTTGCACCCTATCTATCAAACATGCCATTAGAGTGATTTGGCTATCAGTGTGGTTAGTATTGTGGACAACTTTGGAGTAATTATAATTGTAGTTCACCACGGTTTATTTTTATGTTTAATTTTATTGTCTGAGTTATTGGCTGTATATAGCTTAAAGAAGAAGTGTTTGATCATGGTGTCCATTTATATGTTTTGGCCTCTGTCGTAATTCAGACATGTCGACAAGTGTCAGAGATGCACGGTATTGGAGTGTCTGGCACTTCAGTTTTAAAATTCTGGAGATACAAGGACTCGGCCAAACAAGTGTCTTGAGCAATTTCTAGACACTGGCACAATAGAAGGGTCGGGAAAAAGGGAAAATTAATGTGGATGCGACTTTTTAATTGCTTTTAGTACATGACAATTGGTACCATTATGCAGACACGTCAATATGTAATGTCTCCGATGAGTCGTGTGTTGACAAACTCAGGTTTTTGGATATTACTTTCTTAAAAAGATGTTATGTAAAGGTTGCTGTATGTTTATGATCCTCAGCATTTTTAAAGCTTGCACTTCTGTTACTTCTTTTCCTGAATTTTTGATATTAAGTCTGTAAGTCGACCAGTAAAATATTTTGACTTAAGATGCAAAACCACATTTATTCGCTTTGCTTTTGAAGTTCAATATTATTCTTTAGTAATCATGTTTCTATATATCAAGAAATAAACAGAGTCAGATGGTTGTCTGGGGGACCCTGGATACAGTGAAAACTTATTGGGAGTGTTGTTTGGTTGCGTGGAACAGAGTATTTTTTATGTAACTTCTTTGCGTCCATTCAGGGGAAAGCTGTTGTTCTTTTCAGTATGACCTAGGTACTTTTCTACGCATACACAAGGTCTATGAACTGCTTGGGAATATTAGTTTTTATATGTCTGTTGAGCTCATTGCTCACTGCTCCCTGCGCTATGTCTTTCTTTCTTTTACTTGTGCTGCTATGAAACTAGGTATAAAGTTGGTGTTGAAAATCTTCTTTTTGGATCATCTTCAGGCTGAGGGTTCTGCTGCTGAATCAATAGCTGCGCTTGCTACAATCGATACTGTCAAGTGTAGAATGGAAGCAGCATATGAGACATTGCAGGTTAATAGCTATTCATCTACTTCTTTATATTTATGATCTTGTTGCCTATAGGGTTGTGAAATCGGCAAGTTTTAACAAGGCTTTATCTGTATTATGAAGGATGCTGCTGGCTTAACTCAACTTAGCTCAACAGTGGAAGATGTTTTTGCCAGTGGTGACCTTCCACGTGCTGCAGAAACTTTAGCTAACATGAGGCACTGCTTGTCTGCTGTAGGGGAGGTATGATGTATAGTGAGTTATTGACTGCCTACGTTTAATCAGCTGAGCTCTAGTTATCCTGGCTTTTTAGACATTTAGTGTGTTTTAAATCATTTCAGGTTGCTGAATTTGCAAATGTGAGGAAGCAACTTGAGGTTTTAGAGGATAGGCTCGATTCAATGGTGCAGCCTCGACTAACAGATGCAATGTCCAACCACAAGGTAAAGTATTCATCCTTGTTTGATTTATGCAATGTTAATAACCTCTAAGCCTTGATGCTCTTGATGGGCTGCTACTATGTTATACTTTCTACAAGCTATGATGCAGATCTTGCCAATTTATGCACTACATGTTTTTATATGTTCTTTTTTCATTGCATACAGGTTGATGCTGCTCAAGAGATGCGGGGAATTCTTGTGCGAATTGGTAGAGCCAAGTCCCTTGAAGTGTACTACTCAAAGGTCCACCTCAGATCCATAAAGCAACTTTGGGATGAATTTGAGACTAGGCAGCGTAAAATGGCCACTGAGAAATTTGATGGTGAAAGGCTACCAAGTATGAATGAGTTTCAGTCAAGCTCTTCAACCCTTTCTTTCTCCAGCTGGTTACCAACATTTTATGATGAGATGCTACTTCATCTTGAACAAGAATGGAAATGGTCAATTCATAATTTTAATTGTTAATGGCCACTTTCCTTTTTATAGCTCTATCTTGCATGAAAGATTTGGCACACAGTTCTTTATATATCCAGAAGCATGTGCTGCATCTGCATGATCATTCTTTTATGCAAAACTTCAATTTGCTTGAAAAAAAGGGCTAAAAGTCAATTTGACTTGAATCCATAAGTCAGGTTGACTTGAGGAAACATACTACTTCGTAGTCTATCTTTATATAGCATCGCCATGTCAAGTACTACAAAGTGGTGTGTACTTGGTTATTCTATTGGTGAAGTTAGTTTTGTGTATATCAGTTTACACTTTTCACTTTGTAAAGCATCTTCATGAGTTTATTTTTTTCTCCATCTGCTTTTGTTTAAGAGCAACAATTCAATGCTAAGCTTTAACACAAACATCAAAGAACCAATACTCTTTTATGAACCTTATTTTTATGCTACCTTACTTTTGGATGGAATTAATCGCCTTTTACTAGGCTATCTGTCGATACTCACCCACATGAACTTTTGAATCTCATTCCCGACATCTTTGATCTTCTCTCACCAGCATTGTGATGTTTAGTATTAACTTGTTCTTGCCTGTTAATTTTTATTTATTTATTATTTTTTTATGACCAATTGAGAATCCTTGTACCTTTGTCACCGTACTCTTTTTGTTTGAAGTTTGTACCTCTTCTATGATCTCATCAGCACATATAACTTCGCAGGTGCATGATTGCTTTCCCTGATGATTATAAAACATTGGTTCCAAAACTATTGATTGAGGCAATGTCAGCTGTCAATGTAAGCTTCACTTCCCTTATCAACCTGGCAACTGGAGATGTCGTTCCAGAAACAAAAGCACTGGCTAGAGGTAACACTTTCTTCATCCTTGAAGCCCTCAATTTCAAGAATTTGGTAAAAACAATTTTCTGGTCTATTCTAATATGATGGTGTAGTGTCTTTGCTCGTCACTTGCCTGTGTGATTGAAGTACTGTATAATTCATGTCACAGGCCACACAAGATGAAAAGTCGGTGTGCAAGTTACTTTCCCTTAATCAGTTAACCCCTTTGTTAGATTTTGTAGCGATGACACTTCAGATCTGTATAGTTTGGGCAATATTTTGGCCTGCTGACCACAGATGCAGCTTTTATACTAAAAGAAGTTGCCCAGTTGCATTTTTTTGAATGGTCGTGTAGCTTTCTGAAACTTTTTTTCTCTGACTATAGTGATGTTAGAACGTCAGATGTTTTCCCGAAAATTGTGCTTTAAGAACTTCATTCAAATGTTAAGAAGCAAATACTTGTTCTTCCTATTATCTTTCTTATTCAGCTCTTAAAAAACTGGTTACTCAGGAAACACTGTTTTTCATTTCTTATTCGTATGCTCCTCTAATCTGTATATGTGGAGATAGATAGCTACAAACTTCAGTTCCTTGAATCTCATCACACTCTGAGATCTTTGGTTTGATGTGCTGGTTTTCTAGGCAATTATGTGTGAGAAATTCTTCTTTGCTTCTACATAAAAGTTGACAGTTTTGTTTTCCCTTTAAGTAACTCAAAGTTTGTCAGTGTTAGATGATAACAGAAGTTCTTCTCCTGGGCTTTGATATGACTTATTTCATGGTCGATCATCTATCTCAATCCTGATTCTTTTTGCAGCTCATAAAATTCGTTTTCATACATTATCTTCAGGTATATTGGACTTAATGTCTTCTGGTGATGGGTCCAAGGGTATAAAGATTGACTCTAAACATCTTGATGCAATTATTGAACTACACAACGTGACGAGTACATTTGCTAGAAATATCCAACATCTGTTTTCAGAATCTGAGATCCATGTATTGCTTGACACACTGAAGGCAGTTTACTCTCCTTATGAGACATTCAAACAAAGGTAAGCGCAGACTTTGAGTTTCTAATAAATGTTCGTTTTATTTTTCTATGCAAGAGAAAGTTGTTTTTGTTAAGTTTTTGTCATTGTTGTATAGAGGGCAGTATACAACTATCAGTTTTCTTGTCCTCAAGAAAAATCTCTCAGTTTTCTTCATATATGAAATGATATACTCTACTTGTTGGCAGATATGGGCACATGGAACGCGTAATCCTCACTTCAGCAATCAGTAAATTAGACCTTAGAGGAGCTGTTACTCGTGGAGTGGGTGCACAAGGAATAGAGTTAAGTGAAACAGTACGAAGAATGGAGGAATCTATTCCTCAAGTTATCTTACTTCTTGAAGCGGCAGTTGAGAGGTGCGTCAATTTTACTGGAGGTTCTGAGGCAGATGAGCTCATTCTTGCCTTGGATGACATAATGCTGCAGTACATTGCTGCTCTGAATGAAACCTTGAAATCTTTAAGAGTTGTATGTGGAGTAGATAATACATCTGATGGTCCAAAGAGGGAAGGAGTTGATAAGAAGGAAGGAATGCATACTCGTAAAGCTGACTTGATCTCAAATGAGGAAGAATGGTCAATTGTTCAAGGTGCACTGCAGATTCTTACAGTTGCTGACTGTTTGACAAGCAGATCATCAGTTTTTGAAGCTTCTCTGAGAGCTACTGTTGCCAGATTAAGCACAAGTCTTTCTCTCTCTGTGTTTGGTTCTAGCCTGGACCAAAACCAGAGACACCTATTCACTTCTGACAGAAATGGGAGATCAAGCTTGGCTGGAAGAGCTGCTTTAGACATGGTTACTGTGCGGTTAGTGGATGCTCCTGATAAAGCTCGGAGACTATTCAACCTTCTTGAACAGGCAAGTATAGTTTGTTGCTTTGGTTGTAGATGACATGCAAAACAAAAACATAGTACACGTTTCAGAAGTTGTTTGAGAACCAAGTAATTAGCAATACTTCCTGATCCTGCTAATGCTTATTCATGACATCTATTTATGTGTAGGAAATTTAGATGGTATAGTTTGTTTGTCTATGGTGACTTGAGGTCATCATTCAATCCTTGCAATATGCAGTGCTGTTTTGTGTACGGGTCTATGTCAGGTGTATTTTAGCATTTCTTGACGAATGTCCTTTTCTTCATGGTGCAGTCTAAAGATCCT
This sequence comes from Spergularia azorica, assembly GCA_038382645.1. Classification (NCBI taxonomy): domain Eukaryota; kingdom Viridiplantae; phylum Streptophyta; class Magnoliopsida; order Caryophyllales; family Caryophyllaceae; genus Spergularia; species Spergularia azorica. The sequence goes on from JBBYHQ010000023.1 coordinate 117,345, forward strand.
CGATTTCATGCCCTACCTGTTGCGTCTCAGAGAGTTGCCGCTTTTGCAGAAACCGTTAATGAACTTGTTTATGATGTCCTCATCTCAAAGGTAAGGCAGCGTCTGAGCGAAGTGTCGCGCTTGCCAATTTGGTCTTCTGTGGAGGAGGCTAGTGCATTTCCTGTCCCAAGCTTCAGTACATATCCACAATCTTATGTTACTAGTGTTGGGGAGTATCTTCTTACTTTGCCTCAACAATTGGAGCCCCTTACAGATGGTATCGCTACTGATGAAGCCAACCCTGATGAGGCCCAGTTTTTTGCCACGGAATGGATGTTCAAGGTGACAAACAAATCCCCTGTGCTTTTGTGATCTGTTATCCAATCTTCCGTCACATTCCCTGCCTTTGAATATCCCTTGGAGTCGTTTTTTGTACACTTATCGCTGCTTTTTCTTATCAATTTTACTGATCTTTTGATACTTGTGGTGCTTTTAAAGGTCGCCGAAGGTGCCACTGCAATATACATAGAGCAGTTGCGGGGAATTCAGTACATAACTGATCGCGGAGCTCAGCAGCTATCAGCCGACATCGATTATCTGTCTAATGTACTCTCTGCACTCTCGGTCCCTATTCCTCTGGTTCTTTCCACTTTTCAGACTTGCCTTTCAACGCAAAGAGATCAGTTAAGAGAACTTATCAGGTCAGAGTCTGTGAGCGAACTTGACATACCTACTGCCAACCTCGTATGCAAGATGCGTCGTGTGAGTCTTGACCAGTGATATAAATTCCAGAAGTCAGCAACCTACAGCATTCCATGTGATCATCTTCACCTCTACACATGCTTCCTGAGTTATTTCATTCGTCTGGCATCACCAATTCACCATATATCATTTGGAACGCATTCAAATGAACAGGCGGAAAATGTAATGCAGCGTGTACTAAGCTTCCATCACATTCATCGAGGATCCACCATACCACCAGCAACAGTTTAACCTCGTGTCAGAGGTTTCGCAATTTTCCTTGCACCATAGTGGTGTACTCAGTCATAGTTACTCCAAAATGTATAGGGTTGTAATGTAGTGTGAACTATGGTATCACATTTACCAGCATACCAAAACTATAGTATCAATTTTACCAGCTCCCCAGGAGAAATCTGTAGAAATACAGTAATCCTCCAGCACTTTATTCAACTTGAACCTTTCGACATGTTGAGGTTTTAAAGGATTTCAATCACCCCCAACACTTGTAGTCAGGAGCCTTAAATTTTACTTGAAGTATCGAACCTTAAATTTCAATTTCCTTGAATTTCAATTTCCTAGATGCCTCTACATCAAGGAATAAATTTCACTCGAAGTCTGGATTCTCATCTTACGGATTAGTAGACCTGTGCCTCTACGTGAGGGAAATTCATTGAGAAAACAAGGTGTTCCGATCAAGTACCACAATTATGCTAAGATTGAATTCAGTGATAACCGCTGAAATAAGAGGGATATATTCCAAACATTTCGCGTCAAAATGACATAATACTCGTAATGATTATTGCCAACAAAATTCCAATCACATGATGCTAAAGTACTACAAAAATAAAGACATCAACCACGAAAAAGTAGAGAGGAGTAAGATGGAGCTTCTTTCTCTGCGCAAGTGGATAGAAGACGCTGCCAACGAACAAGCATAGCAGGGTGCTGTACTCAGTCCCGGTCCAACTCAATGCTTTGCATCTTCTTCCTCGCAGAATTTGCTATACTTCTCAGAGTCCATTAAGGAGTTTAGTTCACCAGCATCGTTGATTTCAACCTTCATGATCCATCCCTGTTCATAGGGGCTAGCATTTATCAATCCTGGAGAGCTATCGAGTGTGTTGTTAACTTCAATCACTTTCCCAGAAATAGGAGAATTAACATCGCTGGTGGCTTTAACACTCTCAACTGCACCAAATGCACTGCCCTGAGCAACAGAAATCCCTTCTTCAGGCAACTCAACGTACACTACATCACCGAGGTGATCTTGAGCGTGGTCTGTTATGCCAACGGTAGCTGAATTACCCTTGACCTTGACCCATTCATGAGAATCGGTGTACTTCAGATCTCCGATAACTGTAATGACAAGTCATCAGATAAACAACAGTCACCATCAAAAGAAAAAAAAAAACAACAAAAATTTGTCTTAACTTTAAACTTTAAGTTGTGTAGGCTAAGATGAAAAAAATCACTGAATGAGCGATATTAAGCAGCTAGGGTACAGTCACACTGCTAGGTGAAACCTGCCACTGGCAGTCACATGCATGTCCAAGTATCATTTACATCTCAAGGAAGAGATGGAAATGTTCCAAACTAGAATCACCAATCGGTTGATCTAGGCATCATTTCACAGACAACAGCAAGCAACACAGAAAAGAGCGACAACGGTTCAATTGATCATCATGATTAGCATTTTAGCAGCTAATGGCTCCAACACAGACAGGCGAAAATCTCCTACATATCTAAATCAATAGGCAGATGTCAGATTGCTCTACTTATTTGCAAGTCCAACTTAGTTTTACTCATAAACATGATGAACACCTAAATATGATCAAGGTGAACTCTTCTTCAAACAAAGTTATCCTGATAAGAAGCTTAGCACAGACCTTAGATACACAAAGCAGGTCACTGTTTCTTATTTAACTTATTTTTTAGACACCTCTCTGTCTACAACCTCCCCCCCCTCACCCCTTTCTTCCAACACATATCTACAAACGCACTTCAATACCAAACAGGCCATAACGGAAATACGGATCCTCCTTTGGAGTGAAATTACCAGCTCAGACAAATGAAGAACAAAGTATTCTACCTTCCAGCTCATTCAAACTAACATGACAAAAACCAAGTTTCTCCCTCTAGACCAAGGAAAAAATTCGAGACATTATACCTTCCACATATAATAAGGTCATTTACATTACATATGCCGCAAAGAGTCCAAAACACTTTTAACCTTATTATTACAATGCCTAAAACAATCATCGGAATAACATTTTTTTGGTATCAAATTGAGTCCGAAATTTAACAGCCATCTAAAAGGTCCTTGCCTCAGAATCGCCTTTCCATCGGTACCAAAATGCGTTACCCCCACCCCAAAATAAACCCATGCCTTTAATCATTATTGCCCAAAACAATGTAAATCCAAAAACCCACAAAAATTTAGAGCACTGAGAAAAATACAAATAATGAAAATGACATATTTGGTGTGCCTGCCATAAAACACCCAGGTTGGGTCACAAATCTTCAGAATCCATATAAAAAGTCACTCACTTAGGAGAATCCAGGCCAATTCATAATACTAACCCTTTTATGTGAAAATGAAAGACTCTTTTTGGGAAATACAACCATGACCACGCACCCAAAATGATTCGGGGTCGGCTAACATGAATCGTCAATCGAAACCTTCTTACGTCAACAATACAAAAGATAAAAAGTAAAACTCTCATGGAAAAACACACATTAACATTGACAGAAATTTACACTCCGAACATAAAAAAAAACAAAAATAAAAACTTTGCACTCCATTTATTCCAATTTGAACGATCACAAAATGGTTACTTCTACTATACGCACAACAGACAAATCGCAACAATTTCTCCATTTTTGTCAGTTGAATGATATAAAAAAAAACAAAAAAATCACCACCTACAACAAAACAAATCAAACCAAACCAAAAACCCTTCAATTAAAATCAATAAAAACATGCAAAATAATCACATACGAAACATTATAACAAGAACCCAGATGAGATCTAATCACAGAAAATCGAATAAAACCTTAAAAATTAAACAAAAGTTACATCATTCTGTCTTTTGTGATCTCATATTTTCATGTGAAAACAGTAAAAAAGAAAATGATAAAAACGAAAGATTAAAAGTAAAAAAAGGTGTGATCTTTAATATACCAGTAGAAAAATTTCTGGGTAAAACAGAGATCCCAAGTCTTGAGGCGGCTCTTGAAGCAAACAACCGAAGAGCCATTGTTTTTTTGGTGCAATGTTAACTCTGTTTTTTTCTCGCACTTTTTTTTTTTTTTTTTTTTTGTCACAGAAAAGATTTGAGAGAGTTTATTGCGGCAGTGGGTGAGTGTGAGTGAGTGGGGAGGCGTAACTAGTGGAAATTTCTTTCCCTTAATGACGTTATTATTAAGATATGATTACGAGTATTAAAGACGCACAAAGTCTCGTGAAAGACGTTTTTATCGAGTTGTAGCACAATGGTGTTTAGCCGTGTTTATAATAACTACTAGTACTCCAAGTCTCCAAGTAGGAGGACATGAGCTCGGTTATTACTTATTAGATTCGAACTCGTCTTGGTCTTTTAATCTTTGGTTTTAGCTACTAGAAAGGGTAAAAGAGAATATAGATGATAAGAAAGAGCAAAATCAGATAGCGGGTCCAACGATGTGGCAGCAATGAGCAAACCCACTTACCAAGAAGGTTGGTGAATGACTGAATGTTGAGTTGGTGAACGTACTTTTCAACAAAATGTTTTGCATTTTTTTGGTAATAAAGATTTGGTCCCATGATCTCACCTACATTTCATAAAAACATGTACCTATAGCTATATATTTTCTCGGGTTTGTATTTTCGCACGATTTTATCTTGATTTCTAACTACTAAAAATAATACAGAGTAACACTTAAAATGAACAATTAATGACACATACTTTCCACTCGCACAAATTATCTCGACTTCATGAGTTAAGATATACGAGTAGTGGTTTAAGAAGAAGGCGGCCAACCTCTTGTTTGGTGTGAATGTGTGATGAAGCCATGTTTAACTACTAATGTCACATGAAAAGTTGAACTTCTGTTGAGAGAACTGAAGATGCTCCTTCAAATATTACTGATTAGTGATTACTCCCTCCGTTTTTTTATATAAGTCGTTTTAGCAAATGGCTCAACAATTAAGAAATGATTAATGAGGCTTTCACCCTTTAATTGCCTTGAAAATAGGATTACAATTTCTCAGTTACAGCAGTGATCATGGATGCGAGCTACAACCTGCTATTTACATAAGATTACAAGAAACACTGGCGACTGCTACAACCGCCTGCAGGATGCGCATGTTCCTGCAAACCGAAAAAATTACATGAGATTGTCAGAAAGAAGTCAAAAATTCAGATCAATTCGACATTCCAGTTAATGAACATCTGAAGTGAAAGGGAGGTAAGGACATCATGAATGTGGTATCACTGTGGATGAAATGGGTTCAGTGAAGACCGACTATGAATATGATTCACTCGTAATTAACATTTACATCAAAGAGACTACCAGGTTTCGACAGCATAGCAACCATATTGCAACTCTTGCCTGGGCACTGGACAGGACCATGCAAAACAACTAGAGAGAGAATATGTGAAGGGGGGGTGTTGGTGGAGCACCTGAGCTTTTACCTGGGGATCAGCATTTGAAAATCACTTCTGTTTAGACACAGTTCTCTGAACAGTGGAAACTCCATCAACAAACTTGGTACGGAATATGACATTTGCGTTGTTGAACATTCCTTCTTTGAGGGAAACCACGATGAACTAACACAAAGATAATTAAAGCATCAGTCTGCATACTGAAGGAAGTAAGACAGGATGGCAGGTTTCAAAGTTGATCAGTATGGATGACAGGAACGGCAAAATGCAACTATCAGAAGAGACTAGCCATCACAAAGCTAACTCTGAAGAAACATTCAAAGGAAGTATGTGGGAAAATATACCTGTGAGTGTGGGAAGTGCGTTTTAATCATCCTTCCAATGTTTTGTGTGTGACTCAAATCAAGAGCTGCATCAACCTAACCATACATAGAACCAAGTTCGCCATCAGATAAAGAATGTTCTAGCAGAAGAGCATCAAGCCATTATCGTAAGATTACATGTCCACCAAAGAGTATTAATAGGGAGGTCAGCCCAGATACTGCATTGCTATATTGCAGAATTTCCCTAGATGTCATCTTTTGCTGTTAGCAATCCTAAAAAAAAAAGCTCCGTTTCGTTCTTCTGACTCCAGTCTTATGATTGTCAAAAGCTGATCATCCATGAAAATCATGGCAAACTTCCAGCCAACTCACCTCATCAAGTATGTAAAGTGGAGCAGGCTTGAACAGAAGCAATGCCAATATCAAAGACAACGCAAGCAAAGATCGTTGCCCTCCACTAAGTTCTGACAATGATTGCTTCCAAACACCTCCAAACGCAACACGAACCTCGAGCCCATCCAAGAAGGTGCCACCTTCAGGAGGATCTAACTTTGCTGTTGTTCCTGGCAATAGTGTGGAGAAGATGGACCCAAAGTCTCTGACAACCCAACAAAATATTAGTCATACCTCAGAATCTTAATGGAATTTGAAGGTTTAGAAAAATACTTCATTAAATCTGGTAGTCTGCTTGGAAAGTTTGCATGAAATGAAAGGACTTACGAGTTCACTTTCACCCAGGTGACTTTTAGTGTCTCTTTCTTCTTCTCATCAAGCTCTTCAATGACCTTCTTGATCTTAGCTTTATCATTCTATGCAGAAATATAAAGGGGTGAGTATGATATGATAACAGCTACACTAAAGTACAGTGAACTGAATGAGAACCAACCTCAATGATGTTCTTCTTTGATAACAAATCATTGTACTCATCTTCGGCCTTCTCAAACATTGCCATGACCTTTTTGTTTACTCTTTTCTCTAGGCTAAGGAAGCAAACGAATCCAGAAATAAGAGACAAGAACTTGATCTATAGTAAATGTTCTTCCAAGAGAACTAGTAAATAACCCAGACTTGGTCAATTACCTTGACTGTTCTGCCTGTAATCTATCTAGTTCCTCCCTTGCGCTGCGAGGATCACAAGATGCAAAATCATAGTCACTTCCACTTCTTCCAAAAAGCTGCTTCTCAGATGCTATCCATGCATGTTTCTCCATTAACCTGTCAACCTTCAAGGAGCTATCCTTCTGCTCTTCCTCCATCCTTCTCACCTTCAAAGAATAAAGATTATTGCAGTGTCAAACATACTGAGGACCATAAAAGGAAACTGATCGACATAGAAATATAGAAATGTAACAATGAAGATGCGCCACAGTGAACAATCTTAATTTCGTGATGAGGTGAGTTGCTAAGTTTGAAGTTTACACCTTTCACCATGATACTGTCTAACATGATACATAAAGGGAAATAAACCATTCAAAGCAAAAGAAGTGGTCTGCACAAGATTCGCAAGTGCATGCAAAGTACCTCATTTTCCAGCTTCTTCTTTTCGAGGTATACTTCACTAATTTTGTTTTGGAAATTTTGTTGCTCCTTCATTATGTGATTGATTTGCAAGTCACATTCCTTCATCTTTAAACGGGCTGCGTTAAGATCAGACTGAGCTTGTTCATGATCTTGGTTGATGGAAGCCACCTGTAACAAAGAAGCTTAGAAAGCGCAAAACTAACTGCAGGAACTACAGTTCAACACCAGGATAAGAAATAACCTTGTCTTTCTGCTCATTGACTTCGGAAACCAAACTTTGAATTTGAGACTGAAGAGAATCAAGTTGGCTGTCCAACGAAGCACGCTCCTCAGCCACAGCTTCCACTTCCATTATAAGCTTTTCTCTTTGATTCTCATGCCCCTATCAAATGTATATCCACAAGATGGCAATGGAAAAAAGAATGTTGAAAAGGTAAAACGGGCAAAATGGACACAGACTAAGATATGCACTTGAGACTTGAGGTGCAAAACCATGTAAATGATGCATAAGCTAATTTTGAACAAGCAATGAATTCAGATTATATATTCTTGACCTTTTTGGTTAAAGGGGAAAGGTGACCATAAGAAGCTTGGCTGAATAGCCAAGAATAGATCAGCCAAAGGCAACAACCCTACGGGAACAGAGTACAATAGAATGCACTCGCACTCACTCGTGAAGGGAATATTTGATTCAAGGATTAAGTCATCACTCATCACTCAGAATTTTAGTCAGTCAACAGATTAAGTCTGAAGCACCTGTTTGATTTCACAGACAGAACTCCATAGGTTTCATTCAAGTTTTATCGGTTTATTTTGACTTAGTCAGTAAACATTTACAAGAAGGCAACCTAGGAAAATTTACTTCTCACGAAACTGGAAACAGAGGTGGGGGAGCAATGGAAACAAATAAAAAAAACATTTGTTCAGGAAAAATCAAAACTTTAGGTATATGTCATACTAATACAACAGGCAAAAGGTGGGACATCTACTTATGTCAGGATAAATTGATAATTTAACAAACCTTGAGATCCTTTGATGCTGACTGCATTTGAGCCTTTAAACCTTTAATCCTCTTTTCCAAGTCCTTGAGCCTGGCCTCTCTACTATTATCATATTCTTTAATCGACTTCTCAAGCGAAGCCACCTTCTTAACACAGTTCTCATAAACTTGTTGTTTCTCCTTCAAACTAGACCTTGCATCTGACAGATCCTGCTCAATCTTCTTCAACAACTCCCCAAGCTGCAATGTCGCAAAAAGAGAGGTACTATTTTCAGAATTCTGGCTCTCAACATCTCATACGAACACGAGAAGCAAAGTGGCTAGAGCAGCACAAGTTCATCATGACACGGATCATTGAAGACAGCAAATATTACCTTGTGATGTTCATTCTGCTCAGCACGGCCTTTGAAAAGTTCAAGCTCATACTCCTTCAATTTCAGCTGATTGTTCAGTTCTGTGAATTTCTTTTGAAGAGGAAGAAGCTGATTAATCTGCACAATAACCATTAACCAAGACGGAAGTCAAAACGGCCCCGAGAAAATGTTGAAAGTGAAGAATGGCAGGGTCAACAATAAAAATCTAGGAACAGTGTACAGCTACTAAACCCAGTTCATTATTGATTCTTAAAAGTGAGGGCAGATGAGAACCATATGACAGAAGGAAAGGATGAAGGACTTGTATTTATGTGAGATATAAAAAGAGCTATTGGTTCTTATAACTTGCAAACAAGATAAAGCAGCTACAAACCTCTAGAAGTTCGTATGGCTGAAGTTAAATAGGAGTAGTTACAGATGGTTACGCAGGACCTTGTATCCGGACCTAACCATCAACAAGACTCCCACTGGGTAATTTATAAAATGTCACAGAGCAGAGAAATCACGAAAAACAGCTGTCGGAGTTTCCTTGTTTCACCAATCAGAATTCAGAGAACCAGCAAAGAGAAGAGAATCTATTGCCAACTTTCTTTTAAAAAAGTATACCTATGCTCAAAGAATTCTATTGTCAACTTTCTTACAACGAAGTATGAACATAATACCCAGCTGTGGCCCGACAAAAAATAAAAGCCCAATACCCAGCTAGCTCTATGATTTTGATGAAAGTTTGTATTGGCATTACCATAAGGTCTATAACCCTACTACATCTGCCGGATGCTCTTTTACAGTAACCAGATCCAGACTCACTCAGAATAACCTTTATTGCTGTATGTATAAGATTAAAGTATATATTAAATTAAGAGACGACTACCAGAGTACCAGCAGTCCAGGGGAGTCTTCCAGCACTCCCACTCTTTGTTTGAGATAACTTATTGTGGGTGAAATGCTCAAACACTCTGTTGGAGTGCCAATAGTCTCCCCCTTAAAATTAAGTTGATCTCTCCAATCTAGCAAACCAACTCTAGAATTTCCATAGCCTACTCCAAAAATTAAAACTAGAAGACATAATCTATTAACTAAAAGAAAGAAGCAAGCATTGGCATTCTTTAACAAAAGTGTTGGCTAACCTCAGCTTCTATTTCAGATAATCTCTTTTGATGAGCAGTGAGGTCAGACTCAGCATCTGCTAAAGCACAAAGACGCCCCAGCAACTCACCACCACCCCTGCATCATGAAACAATTAGTTAAAGAAGCTCAAGGCATATCATTAGTCGAACAACAAACTTCTGATCATCACAGAGAGTCAAAGAAAAATACAGATGGCCACGCCAGACAGAACTTGTTTTCCCTTACAAAAGTGTTGCACATAAAGGTAGTTCTATTAAACAAACAAACTTCGAATCCAAAAGGCCAAACAAGGCATTCACTATGATGTACAACCAAAAAGTTTCTTTAACAAACTAAGTTAGCATATTTTCAGAAAACTTTACTTTATCACCAGTGACCGGTAACTTCTTGTGACCTATGTCTGCAAAAGATTTAAGAAAGTTTCAGACCAAGAATGTTATATCAGAGACTTCCCTTCCCCTTCTTCGGAAGTTCAAACATTGTTACAAGCGATTATGTGACTGTTGTCCATCACGGTAAAGTTAGTGGGTCCTGACTTTGCAGAGATTTTTTTTTTTTTTTGAAATGTATAAGCATAACTGGAATTTTAATGCTATCTGATAAATTTAGCTGTGAGTCTATTGTTAACTTTCTTAAATTAGAAGGCATATGTAGTATACCACATCACAAATGAATCAAAATATTGGCGACATTACCTGCGACTACCACCTGTCAAGAGACCACTCGGCTGAAATACGTCACCTTCAAGAGTGACACATGGTTCCCTAATATCAACATTTCCTTCTTTGTTGAACGCAACCTGAACAACCATGTCGAAAGAAAATCTGATAAATAATCACTGAAAGCATTAATTAGTACAGAAGATCAATATGGACAGATAAATGGTGTTCCATCAACACTCATGAGCAATTTACAAGTAATTTCACAGAAAAAAAGACGAGTTTCTTCCACAAGCTGCTTCTCCATAGTCCATATCTAGTTTCTTCTCTGAGAACTAATTAGGAACAAAGAAAGAACGGCAAACTAATAAAGCTCATACTGCTACTAGACTGTACATGATGCTCACCTTAACAGCAGCTTCCCTAGTCTTGCACACGAAGGTGGATCCAAACACATACTCCATTGCACTCTGTAACCAGCAAAACATCGCCGAGTTAAAGCTGTCAGACGCAACTTCATAGAGCTTATGTACTAAATTGTGGAGGAAACTTCCATTAAATTAAAAATACTAGATAGTGATGTTCCAAAGCTATGGATAACAGAAATTATAAACGGCATTTTCAAAGGTTTGCAAATAGGTTAATAAGTAATTCAGTCTATATAAGCGAAAGAATTTATGTATTAATTTGCCAATTGTCAACTGAATGCACATTGGTTTCTTGAACTGCCCCAGAAAATTACAACATTTCAGCTCAGCAAGTAAAGATCACATTTTTAAAGATAAGCGGCATAGAAGAGTACCTTCAATTCCTCATCATATTCCACTAAGGAAAGTGCCAATTTTGCATTTTCCTTCCCAACCTAAAAAAACAGAAGGATAAGTACTGTAAGAGGGCAGATTATTGCAGGTGGCATTTCTAGCAAGAAACTGCAAGTAAACTGACCAGTCTGGTGGCAGCGTGCTGTTTATCAGGTGAAATAACATGAGCTTGAATTTTGTTCAGAGGAATAAGTGTGACTCTTCTTCGAAGATCACCATTTTGCAATAGTTGTTTACCAGTAGTTTCTGTATCAACGACCACATTGAACAATCTACCACCAGCTACTACCTACAACCAGCATGCTAGTTAGAAAGGCAATGAACCAGAATAGAAAGACATTATGTCACCTTGAACAGTTTTAGATAAGGAAAAACTTGATGTCAATAATGCATATGATACCTCCAGGGCAGTCATTGTAGATCCGTCTTTTATTTTGATGAGCTTTGCAACAACACCTTTTACTTTTGACCTATCGAAATTCCTGCCAGGATCACGGTAGGTGAACTCAACATTTGCTAGCTGTGCATTGAGTCCCCTTATTTTATCTCTCAATTTCTGCACCTCATTCAGTTCAGCAGAACGCTCCTGTAAACAAAGAGATGAAAAGAAGTCAGGTTAGGGGAAAGCTAGGGGATAAGGAAGTATAGGCTCATTCCAAGTACATTACTGGAATCTGGAGGCAATCAAGGTCAGTGCATACAGACCTGATGTAGAGCATCCATGAGTTGATTCTGATCTTCTTTAAAAGGAAGGGACTCCAATGCCTTCATAACATCTTCCACTTCTTTTTTCCTAGTAGTCAGTTCCTTTTCTACAGAAGCAGCCTCGTCACGTTTTGACATGAATTGGGCCTTTTTCTCTTTTAGCTCTTTCTCACCATGGGTAATTTGTGTCTTGAGCTGCTTAAGCTCTATTTCTGCATTTCCTGCAGCTGCCTTAGCATCGACTAACTGATCCTCCATGCATTTTTCTTCATTCTGACTGCTCTTTCCGGCCAGCACACCCTGATCAAAGTCATTCAATATCATTGTATGAACTAAAATGACAAAATAAAACATTCAAGTCATCAGTCTGGATGATAGATGCATTGCGATTAGCACCTGGTATTCTTTTTCAGAGTCATCCAAGTCCTTAGAGAGTTCCTGAGCTCTTTTCCTAAGATCAGCTGCACCATCTTCAGCCTTTTTGACAGCAGCAGCTCTCTCGTCCACAGAATGCTTCAGTTCTTCAATATTTTTCGTGATCTTACATAATTAAAGAGCTTTAGTATCAGTGGTAACACTATAGGAACCATCAAGGCATTACAAGACACATGTGGACATAATTGAGCTCACCTTTTCAGCGTTTTTCTTTTCGGTTGAGATAGTATCTTCTTTGTTTTTTAGAACTGATGTCTCCTTCACAAGATCATGAGCCAATGCATCTACTTTTTGTTGCAAAGTTTTGATTTCGCCGCCCATACTTGCTTCTTTTGCAGCAGTCAACTCAGATACTTTGGCATCCATTTCTTGCAACTCAGCCTTCATTCTATGTGCAACAGTGTCAACCTCAGTAATTTTAGCCTTTACTTGCTCCACTTCACGGACTGCACTATCCTTAATTCTCTCTGCTTGCACATACTCATAAGCAATGCAGAATCTTTTAAGCCGATCTAACTCAGCATTTCCATTAGCCCATTGCATGTAGTGCATTCTTTCCTTCCTCAGCTTCTCCAAAGCAGGCAGAATTTCTTGGTCGAGAAGCTTATCTATCTCATCAACTTTGCTCTGTTTTTTCTCAAGGGTTTTCAATGCAGCCTCTTTCTTCGTCTCGTACATCCTAGTTCCAGCAGCCTCTTCAAGCATAGACAATATCTCAGGAGGCTTCATGTTCAGAACTTTTGTGATACGTCCTTGCATGATGAGGAAATGTGGATTGTTCACATTGAGCTGAACTGAGTGAAAGAGATTTTGAACCCTGCTAGGTTGAGCAAGGTGCCCATTGATAAGATACTTGTTCCTGCCCCCAACCACAATCTGCAAAAGATGACCCCTTAACAATGAGCACATAGATGGCCTTGTTTTAAAAAAATTCACTACATGTTAATTTGATTTTTTAGACACATATGTCCCTGTGATCTTTTGAAGAACTACAAGCTCGTGCAAATATATTGAAACAATCAAACGAGATGTAGGACTAAAACTTGAAGGTGAAGATAAATTCAATGTTTCATGAAAGTACAACTTGCCAGCCCGTTTGATATCTTTAAAGTCAAAAGATTAGCAAGAAAACCAATATCAACCGTATGACCAAAAGCCATACATACATGTGTGCTTAACTACTAAGATGCAGAAACTTGTCAAGCTTCTGATTTCTACTATCAGAATTCAGGGTGAAAAGTCTAGCATTCAGAAGTGCCATAGATAAATTGACCACATAACCAAAAACACGGCACTCTCCAAGCATTTCAATAGCTCACCAAGTGTAAAGCTTTCCCCAAGAACCCGCCTGCCCAACCACAGCACAAATACTGGTTTAGTCAAGTTCTAAATAACCCGAGAATTTCTAATGCATCCCCAAACACTTTCCTATTATAGCTTCCTCAAACGTGTCCTCTACGGCTCTACTCAATCGGCAACATCACTGAAAACCCTCAAAAATACTCCATAGTCCAGACCATACCAAATTCCAGTAATAACACGAAATTTCAACCAAATACCAGTTAGCTCAGTCGGCAAGCTCACTAAAACACCTAATAAATACTTCAGAAACATATGAATACTCCGCATTTTTAGCAAAAGATACGAAATTTCCAACATAAAACCTCACAAAGTTCCACTGAGAACACAAAACTCTTAACCAAATAATAATTAGGTCGTAAACAAACTCGACCATCTACGTAATACATTTTAGAATCATCAGACAACCAAATTCAAAATTTCAATTTCCACATTTCAAGTAAAAGACACAAACTTTAACACAAAGATCACACAAAATTCCCGCACAATAACAAAACCCGCGATTAAATATCAGCTAGTTCAATTGGTAAGGTCGTAAACAAACCCAACAGGCAACATAATACATTTTAAAATCATCTCATAATTAAATTCGAAAAATTCAATCTACACATGCGCAATTCCCGCAGAGGAACAACGTGCGTAATTAAATATCAGCTAGCTCAATTGGTAAAGTCGCGAAACAAACCTGACGAGTGACAGTGATCTCAGGAGAGTCCTCATAACCAAGGGGGCTCCTACTACGGTCCGAGTTATCGAAAATAATCGACACGGTAGCCTTCGTAATCCCAGCCTGACCTTGCTTGTACACCAATTCCTGAAGATTAGAAGCCCGAACTTGCTGCAAATTGGTAATCCCAAGAACAAAGCAAATGGAGTCCAAAATGTTGGATTTACCCGACCCGTTTAACCCAGTAATTGCATTGAAAAACGGGTCGAAACCCGGGATAACGGTCCGGGTTGCGTAGGACTTGAACCCTTCTAAGCAGATCTCCTTTATGTGCATATTGTGGGAGGAAATTTAATTGGGGAAATTTAAACCCTAGAAATTGGGGGAAATGGGTAGAAAATTGGGGATTGAGATTGGAAGTGGGTAGCGTGAAATTGAAGTTTCTAGGGTTTATGAGGAGAGAAACCCAGATTGAATTTGAGTGAAGTGAGAATTGGGGAAAAGTGGGAATGGGGGAATTCGAAGAGGAGCGTGTGTTTTTGGGGGGGGGGGGAATGGGAAATTGCTGACGGTTCAATTTCAAAATTTTGAAAAGTTTCGACGGTTCGTTTTGCGAAAGGCTCGTTTGATATCGTTTTTGTCTTTCAATTTTGATTTGACTAGCCTAATTCAGATTTCTTTTTTCTGGTATATGAAAATTCCATCTTTTGAAATCACGGTAAAATGGGTTTCGGCCGTCAATTATCAATTTCTACATGACTAGTAGCAAAACATTCAATCTAAGGAGTATAACAATTTATGTTTACGTGTCGATATTCTAAACCTGAAACATTTGGTTAATAGATAGTGGATTATGCATAAATGCGGTGTCTTTTCACTAATATTGTCATTTGCTGGAAAACACATTGCAAGACTTGCAAAGTTGCAACCATATTCACATAGCGTATACTCTTGTCATAAGGTCTTCACGTGTCAAACACAAACTCATGTGGAAAAATTGTTTATGAGTGTGGATTTAATATTCCTCTTCTTTTATCATTTGACATGGGTGGAGATGAGTTATGATTTTCGGAGAACAAATACCACTAGGTATCAGATACACACTAAAAACGATAGAGAAGTCATTTTACTTTTATGCCATTTATTTTATAGTATGTTCTTAGTTTTGTTTAAGGGTAGGATTGGTCCCCAAGTAATCTCATGTGTATATATAGAGAGTTGAGGTTGTAAGAGCGAGATAACAAATGAATTAATGCAATGCTCTTTTGAGCTAATCTTGTCACAAACTCCATTTCTAATCTTTCATACTAAAATCCTAGGTGACATTCTTGCATCTCACTACAGATTTTAGCTTCATATGATCCTATCGGTCTCGTTAACCGAACAGCTCATCTTAGATCGTATCAGTATCATACAACAAATTAAACTAAAAAGAGATGATCATTAAAATTTGACCATAATAATCACATTCAAACATCACATCATACAATACCGATTTTTTGGCGTCTACTATGGTTTATGTTGGGTATCAAGGAAAAGACACTCCAAATAGTGAGGTCAAAATCACAAATAGTGAGCACATAACAAATCACATCACATTTTGGCATTTTGGCACTTTGCTGAAGACAAATCAACTTTTCTTGAGTCCAACGGTCCACCCCATGTTAAACGGATGAGTTAACAAAAATCAAGAAGCAACACTGGAGCATACAAAATAATTAAAGGTAAAACCTTCATTTTTCCACTTAATTTGAATATCTGACATATTCAAAACAAACATAGACAAAGGAAAACTAAAAAAAAATTGCGGCGTAAATGTTATTCTTAGCGACGAACTCACTTGGTCATTGACTCAATCACTTACCTATCGTCCCATCTTATTATTTCTGCTCCTTCACACCCATAAGTTTACTTCTTGCATTTTTGTAATTTTCGTAGATTGGGTAATTAGGCAGCTCCACGTCACCAAACACGTAGTCCGTTAAAATATTCGACTCAGGGTTGCGTTGATACCGCCATATCAAATACCCTAGGCTTGATATCAATTTTGCGGATTTTATATCACCAATTAGGCGATTACTAATACTGTAAAATGAAATCGTAATCCTTTTTTTGACCTAAAAAGATAAATAAAAACGGCACATGTATGAAAACACTGCACACCCAAAATTTGAATAGGGAAAATCAAACGAATTCATCTCATTTCTCTCTCTTTGGATAATTTTGAAACTCACCGCCGACATCTTCTTCCGGTAAACCCATTTCTCCTCTGTTTAATTAAGTTTATTTGATTGAATATTGATGTTAATCCGCGCGCATTTCTGCCTTTTGATTATGTTTGAATGATTAAAATGTTTTTTTTTTCGTGATTTTGAGACTGACCCATTTCAATTAGATTAAACCCCAATTGTTTTCCCTCACTTTTTTATTCAATAATTTAGGTAATGATTACGCTACGGTATGAATCAACTTATCCACGCTCTTTTTCGTGCAATAATTGTGCCTAGTGAGTCATAAACCCGTGCGGGTTTATGACGTGCCAAACAAGAAAGAGCGTGGATTAGTATATTTATGCCGTGGATTCATACGTACCCATGATTTATCGTAATGTTTCCGACCCCGAAAAAGTTGATTACTTTTGATTACTACTAGACCGAATAATTCAAGAAGTTTTCGTATGTACTGTGTATTTGCTATGTATTGAGTGATTTTTGGTTGATCATTTTCGCTTTCGATTTTAACTTATAAGGTTTATGTTCAAAGTATAAAGTTGGGTAAAATCTGGGTAATTTTTGATTGTTCAGGTAATATGAGAAGGATGGATTTGAGAAGGAAAAGGAGTAATCAAGGTGATAGATTAACAAATTTACCAGATGAAATATTAACCCGAATTCTTGGTATGCTTCCAATAAAAAATGTTGTTGCTATCACACTCATGTTTAATAAATTCATGCGTGCTTTCTCTGCCTTACGAAATCTAGACCTTGATATTTCTCACGTATCTGGTGGCAATCCCCGCGAACGTTCCCTTAATTTTTGGAAATTTATGGATTATGTGTTCGAAAACTGTAAGTCTAAGCAGCTTGGCAGGTTTAGACTAAGCTATTGTTACCCTAAGGAGCGCAAGGTTGTAGGGCCGAGGCAGAGGCCGAGGCCGGGGCATGGTAATCCTGCATTGGAAACTGTCCGTCTTAATGCCTGGATCTCTTTTCCATTAGCCCGTCGTGTTAGAGAGCTTGACATCTGCATCCATGTTGGTGAACCCTTACCTAAGCTGCCTATGTCGTCGATAATTAAGTGCCCCACACTTGAGGTTTTGAAGATTGATGCTAATCTCGAGCTTGATGTTGATTATGTACTAGTTTCTCCGGTAGTCAATCTGCCGCGCTTGAAGTTGCTTCACCTACGATCTCTTTTGATAAATGAGGATTCTTTTGTGACTACACTTGTTCAATTGTGCCCGAAATTGGAAGACCTCTTGGTGGATTGTTGGTGGGAACGTTGCTTTGTAGTGGATATTGGTTCAACAAGTCTTCGGTCATTGGTTTTGTCTGTCAACAAATGCTATGGTCGCATCTCTAGTTACTCTGTGGTGATCAATACTCCTAATTTGGAGTGTTTGAAGTACGAGGACAACATAGCCTTACACTACTCTGTCTCGGATATGACTGCTCTTGTCCAAGCCGAGTTCACCATCAGGTCTGAGTTCAAGTCGCCATCTGAAAAGGAGGCGTTTGAGCATCTGTGCACCGTTTTGAGTTCAACGTCTCATGTTTCGCAGCTATCTCTCCTCTACTGTTCTGCTGTGGTTCGTTTCCTCACCCTTTTCATCCTTAATTGAACATCACATTTTATGAATTATGAAAATGATATGACTTACTATTGTTACCTTGATTTTGAACTATAGTGTTTAGATCACGCTATGTTGGAGAATAAGTTGCCGGTCTTTCAAAATCTGAATCATTTGGAGCTCGGATATTATAGGCGCACTTCTTGGCATAATGTACTGATGGTGTTGTTGAATCATTCGCCTCTCTTAGAAACACTCATCTTTGCGGAGGTTGGTACCTGGCTTTTATCTCTTGCTTGATGCCAATATACATTTTATATATGACTGATTTTTGGCAATTGCGTAAAATTGTTCCATTTTCTTTTTCTTGTTGCAGGGGATCGTTTCTGGTGATGACAACGATATAGATGAATCTGATCTTTGGAGAAGAACTCAAGAAATTCCTTTTTGTTGCAAGTCTCATCTGAAACATATTGCGATCAAGCAGTACTTTGGGATCCAAAGGGAACTTGATTTGGTCCAGTTTCTTTTAGGTAAGACATTGTATCTCGAAACCTTGGTTGTATGGCGATCAGAACTTGCGAATTCAGATCAGGACGAGGTCTCTATGAAGAACACACTAGAGCAGCTACCAAAGGCCTCAACTTTCTGTTCAATCATAGTGCACCCAAGCGTAATTGCATAAATCTGTCGATGACTGTATGTAGTACTCTTCCTATGTTTACACTCATGTTTTGATCTAGTATATTCTGACATTCTCAATGGAGTAGTCATATATGTGGCTTGTTGCTTACATAATTAATGAGCGGTTTCAAGTTTCTTTTGGTTTTAAAATTTTGTGATTTGTGTCTGTGTTTGTGTTTTATGCATTACTGATTTACTGATGGTAAGCTACATTCAGAGTAAGAGAACTTTACTGGCTTATAACTTCTGGCCTTCATTGGATGAAACTGTGAAAAACTCATGGAGAACCCATAATGCCCAGACCCAAAGTCCAATACTGTCCGAGTATGGGTCATTGGGTCCTAACATTTCAGACAATGTGGATTTGTGTCGTGTCTTGGTCTACATTTGGGTCTGGTTTGTGTTCTAATCGATCATACTCACAGACCGTGTCTGCTGAAATCCCTAGTGAAAATATGAAACTGTCCAGAGTGACATTCCTTTCTATTTTAGTTCGTTGTCTGTGTAACTAGCATGCAGGTTGTAGTAGGTAGTAGCTTGTTGTAGGTTGTTCAATATTGTTGCAATAGAAACTACTGGTAAAGAACTTTTGGAAAATGGCGACCTTTGAAGAAGACTTTACCCTTATTCCTCTGAACAAAATTCAAGCTCACGTTACTTCTCCTGATAAAAAGCACTCTGCCACCAAACTGGTCAGTTCACTTGCATGCTCTTGCTATAAAATTATCACCTGCAGTAATCTGGCCTCTTACAGTAGTTACTATCCTGAATTTTTTGGTTGGGAAAGAAATGCAAAACTGGCAGTTTCCTTAGTTTAATTTGATGAGGAATTGAAGTTTACCTCTTTACGATCGTTTGCAAATGCCGTTTATTATCTATAGTTTTGGGACGTCTTACGTCTCTATTCAGCATTATCAAGTTAATGGCAATTGCTTCCACCATTTTAGCACATAAGCTCTATGAATTTGCTTCTGACAGCATTTACTCGGAGATGTTTGCTGGTTATAGACTGCCATGGAGTATGCTTTTGCATCCTCCTTCGTGTGCAGGACTACGGTCTACGGGAGCTGCAGTAAAGTTGAACTCATCATGTATAGTCTAGTAACAGAATGAGCTTTTCTAAGATATAGAAAATGCTGCGTGAGGGAGAATTTTTACTGTTCCCTGTGAAGCAAAAAGGTTTCAGGACTGATTATCAGATAATAGTCTTTGGACATGGATTTTCACAGGTTGCCTTCAACAAAGAAGGAAATGTTATTATTAGGTAACATTGCAAATAAACTCTTGAAGGTCCGAGTGGTCTCCTGCAGGTAATGCAGCCAGTCTACTGATTTGTTTGTATCCGAAAAGTCACCATCTAGATTACACAATCATTTAGAATTCGGATTCTGCTCACACATCTAAACGTTTTTAAGTCACGACTCACTAACTTTACCTTAAAGGACAACATTCACATAATCAAGTGTAACAACACTTCAAATTCTGAAACGAGGGAGGTTTCTGACAGAACATTCTTGCTCTGAAATTTGCTTAATCTTCGGCTAGACATTGGTCACAAGAAGTTTATGGCGACTGATGATGATTAAGTAATTAAGAATTTTCTTTCTCCGACTCTGTCATGACCAGAACTTTGCTGTTCGACTAAATGATATGCTTGAGCTATATGCTTGAGCTTTATTAATTGACGAGTGGATCATGAATCACGATTCAGGGGCGGTGGGGAGTTGCTAGGGCGGGCGTCTGTGTGATTTAGTAGAGACCGAGTCTGATGTCACTGTTCGTCAAAAGAGATTTTCTGAAATAGAAGACGAGGTTAGTCTACAACTTTGTTGAAGAGTGACAGTGCTTGGGCTTCTTTTTCCCTGCAATCTGTCAAAAGAACTAGAAAATAAACCAGGCTTGATCAATTACCTTGTTTGGTCAGCCTGTAATCTGTCCAGTTCCTCCGTTGCTCTGCGAGGATCCCGAGATGCAAAATCATAGTCACTGGGTAACTGCCACTTTTTCCAAAAAGCTGCTTCTCAGTTGCTAGCCACGCATGTTTCTCTATTAACCTGTCAACTTTCAATAGAGAAACATGCTTTTGTTAAATTTCGAATTTGACAAACCTTTACATGCTTTGACGCTAACTGCATTTGAGCCTTTAATCCTTTTGTCTACGTTGAGCCTGGTATCTCTACTTCTCTCATATTCTTCAATAAACCTGCTGTTTCTGCTTCAGACTAGACCTTGCATCTGAGAGATCCTGCTCAATCTTTTTCAATAATTCTCCAAGCTGCAATGCCGCGAAAAGAGAAGTACTGTGTTCAGAATTCTGGCTCTCAACATCTTATACAAGCACGTGAAGCAAAGTGGCTAGAGCAGCGCATGTTCATCATGACACAAACCATTGAAGACGGCAGATATTACCCTGTAATGTTCATTTGAGCACGGCCTTTGAAAAGTTCAAGCTCACACAGTCACACTCCTTCAGTTTCAGCTGGTTGTGTAGTTCTATGAAATTCTCTTGAAGTGGAAGAAGCTGATTACTCTGTACAGTAACCATAACCAAAACTGACGTCAAAACGGCCCTGAGAAAATGATGTAAATAAGAGCGCGAGTAAAGAATGCCAAGCAAAAAAAGAGAATCACAGAAACAATTTAGCCCTAATGAAACCCAATTTATTAGTGATTGTTAACAGTCAGAGCAAATAAGGAATATACTGAAAGATGTAAGCAGATGAAGGACCTGTAACTTGCAAAGGTTGTGTACCAGCAGTTTCTGTACCAACAACAACATCGATAAAAATACCACCAGCTACTACCATAATCAGCATCCTAGTTAGACCTCCATCAAAACATCGAACCAGAATAGAAAGGAATTTGTCACCTTGAACAGATTTAGAAAAGGAAAATACATGTCAATAATGCATACGAGACATCCAGAGCTATCATTTTAGATCCGTCTTTTATTTTGAAGAGCATTCCACTACACCTTTTACTTTTGACCTATCGAAATTCCTGATAGGATTCAATATCATAGAATGAACTAAAATGATACAAAAGAGCATTCAAGTCGTCCGAGTCTTAGGTAGATAAATGAATTTCATTCTCGCCCAAAGAATGCTTCAGTTCTTCAATGGTTTTTGTGATCTTTACATAGTTAGAGAGCTTTAGTAATAGTATCATTATAGGAACCATCAACAGAACTCATGTGGGCATATATGAACTTTTCGGCTTTCTTCTTTGTTTATTAGAACTGATGTCTCCAGTCTCTTTCACAAGATCACGAGCCAATGCATCTACTTTTTGTTGCAGAGTTTTGATTTGGCCATCCATACTTGCTTCTTTTGCAGCAATCAATCTAACAGACTGATATTCAATTAATGAAGCTTAATGCATACTGTTTGTCATACGGCAAACTTCTGATCATGTCATCGAGAAAGGAAATACAGATGGCCAAGCCAGACATTCAGACAGTACTTGTTTTCACTTTCAAAATTGTTGCACAAACAAATAAGCTGAAGCATACAGTCTAATGTAGAACCAATACGTTTTTCTGATACTTTATCAGACTTCTCAGTTATCACCAGTCACCAGTAATTTCTTGTAACGAATGTCTTTCCGAAGAATAAACAATGTTCAGTCAGAGATTTCCCTCACTGAAGGCATTCTTTTTAATTTTTATAGACTGTAATTTTGTACGTACATTGGCTCACTTTAACAGCAGCTTCCCTAGTCCTGCACAAGAAGGTGGATCCAAAAACATGCTCCACGCACGCCCCACGGCACTTAGTAACCAGCAAAACATCTCCTAGTTAAAGCTGTCAGAAGCAACTTCATAGAGCTTATGTGCTAAAATGTGGAAGCAATCGTCATGAACTTGACAATGCTAAATAGAGACGTCACAAAACTATGGATAATATACGGCCATTTCCAAAGGATCGTAAATAGGTTAACTAGATTCGAGTCCTTATCACATCCCTCCCCAACGTAAAATCCAGAAGAATAAGAAATGTTAGGAGACCAAAATGCCAGATTACTGCAGGTGACAATCTTATAGCAAGTTTACAAGTAAGTGAGTAACTGACATGAGCTTGAATTTTGTATTAACAACAACATTGAACACCCTAGTTTAATTGTGAAATCAGATATCAGCTAGTTTAATTGGTAAGGTCGCGAAATAAATTAGACGAGTCACGAGTGACGATGATCTGAGGGAGTCCTCGGAAGTCGCAACCTAGGGGGCCCCTACTACGGTCGGAGATTTGAGGCGCAAACTTGCTGCAATGTGGTAATGCCAAGAACAAAGCGCAGCCAGCGGACCCACAATCGGAGCGAGTGGCGGCCCAATCAATCGTCGAGGATGCAACATTTGGTCGCCGGAAAACTCAAATGTCGCCGGAGAGGGAGAATTTCGAGGAGGGAGAAAATGAAGGGGAGGAGGGAGAATGGGTGTCACAGGAGTGGGGGGATGGACTCACCGTTGACCGGCGACTCTGGTGGTGTGGTCGTCGGTGTCTAGGGTGGTGGTTGGTGACTGCGGCGTATGGAGGGGTTGAGGAAGGGGAGGCGAGAGAAGATGAGTTTGGGGTTTTTTGTTATTTGGTTTATTTTCTTTTTTCTTGTTTGGGCCAATAAAGGTGTGACACATCGTCGAACCATCTTTCTCTAGGTAGTACATGGACCATGATACAACAACTCATCTAGCCGTGCACGACATTGAAGCACACGTCGAAACCCCAGGTTACGATCCACCCATGGGCTGAGGCACGGCACTACGAGATTGTTCGTTCGAAGGAAATTAGAAATATTACAATCTAATCTAATCTAATACTATATATAAAAACCTGAAACCAAGTCTTTCTTAGGAAGATATTTGACACACATTAATTAATTACAATTATTGGTTATGATATGGTAATAAATTATCATCGGTTTTTCTAACGGGTGCCATAAGGGCACATGATAAGAACTCAAAATCTTCTTTATTTAAGTGAGATTCTGCTTAAATAATAAATGAAATGTCATATTTTGTTTTATCAAGTAAGAATCTCACTCAAATAATTAAGGAAAGGAATAAGTTCTTAACATGTGCCCTTTGGGCACACGTTTGAAAATCCGAATTATCATAGAGTATATTATTAGCTAATTTATGGAAAATAATAATTATGCTAATTTAATTTAAAATATGAGATATACGAGGTAATGTTATGATGATTAGCTAATTTATTGTAATAAACGAAAATATAAAACGAACCTACATTTTTTTTTTTTAAATAAAAACGAGTATAAACAATATAAATAAACAGTCAGGGCTTGGCACGGGCATGCAAACTAGTTGCAATGATTCCAATGAACACAAAACATGAGCACGGGCTGGCCCTGCATGCCGGCACTAACACTCATAGAGGTGGCCATTTGGCACTAGAAGCCCGGGCCCGCCCTGACCCGGCCCTGGTCAAGCCCTGGTCAAGGCACGGCC
>JBBYHQ010000023.1:162376-174298 GCA_038382645.1 Spergularia azorica
GGACCCGTACCCGGACCCGTTGCCAACGGGTCTTAAAATTTTGGACCCGTACCCGTCCACAACGGGTCCGGTTCCGGACCCGCCGGGTCCTAAGCGAGTCCGGGTCCGGTTCCGGGTACCCACTTTTTTTGCTCACCCCTACCAAGCAGGTTGAGGTTTGAGGTTTTTTGAGGTAAAAAATTATCTGCAGATCTTTTTAACCAAGATAACATTAGGTTGAGGTAATTATTTTGCCGGCGGTGCCACGCTGTTACTTAGAAATCAAACCCATTTGCTTTGCACTAGCCATTTGGGCATCATCGTGGCATTCTCACCACCTTAACATCTTTAACCTTGCACCAAGGGAAGTAAGAAATAGTAAGTGGACAAAAAAGTTACTCGGAAAAAAAAAAAAAAAAAAAGTGGAGAAAAAAGTTAGACTATGTACAAATTTATTTTCATATGGGTGAGGGGAGAGATGGGAATCGTATGTAGCGGAAGCGAAAGCGGTAGAGATGAGTTTTTTGATGGCTTGGCAACATGCTATTGGAGTTGGATTCGCTAAGACTCATGCAAAATTTAGAGTCGGCATCTTTTAGTTCTACTTTTTTTGGGATAAATTTGTCAGCTAACACCTTTTAAATTAGCGATTTTAACAGATAGCACCTTTTATGTTCATTTCTGCCAAATGACATCTTTAAGTTGCAAATTTTTAACACATAGGTGAGAACAAAACAAATCGGGGGAAATTTCTGAGGAAAAAAGAAAGAAATGAACAAAAAAAGAACCCGGTGAGAAGCACGGTGGTCAATGCCGAAGTCAACGCAATATGGCCGAAAATACCAATTTTGGCGCTATGTGTTAAAATTTTGCAAGTTAAAGGTGTCATTTGGCAGAAATGAACATAAAAGGTGCTAGTTGTTAAAACCGTAAACTCTAGCTGGCAAATTTTCCTTATTTTGGTCCAATAGTTTCAGATATTTTTTCTTTTTTCTCGTAAACCACCTGTAGCTTTAGTCAGATTCGTAGAACAGGTAATATGAGTCCGATTGATTATACTAACAATTACCCATGAAAATGAACTAAATCATTTATCTCCAGAGTTGAAAGACGCACATCATGCATGAAAAAAGTTGATGAGATATCAAAAATTTCATAACCTATTAAAAGACTTCATTAAGCATAGGTCTTCATAACTATGCAACATTGGATGGTTGACCTAGTGATTAAGAAATGTTAATCTGCTTGATAATATGTAAGATATAAGTAACATAAAATAAATATATATTGTCTCTAATTATATCCCCACAAAACTCCGATGGACTACAATTACAGGGCCGTACCCAGGGCTAGCAATGGGGGGTCGGCTAAAACCAACCTTGAGAGAACTGAAAAGTACCTCTTGACCCCAACCTTATCTTGTTTACTGCTTCCTCCATTCATTTTCAAGCATCATGTTTTCCTTTTAGGAGAATTCACTATCAAGCTTCTTATTTCCAGTTTTAGTAACTTTTCAACCAATGAGAGGTCTCCTGAGTGCTAGATGTCCCTTTACCAGTTGCTTTTAATAATTTTTAATTCATTCCTAAAACTTTATACAAAAGACAACATGAAACTTGGAAATGAATGTAGGGAGTACAATTTAACTAAGATTCTACATGAAAATAAGGGCATAAGTGTTTAAATGACGAAATGTAGAAACCAATCTTGTTTGGTACGGTTGGATGGCGTCTGAGTCCCTTTTTGTTGAGTAGCCGGTTGGTGATATTTGAGGATATGAGCCCCCGCCCATTTTTCTAGTTGGGCCTTTACTATTCGTAGGTGGTTATAGGACGTGGTCCTTTGTACTTTTATTTATCAACTTGGTTGTGGTCTAGAAACAACTTTTATTTGTCTTATATTTGGATGGACTATTTAGTCATTTGTATTAAAATTATTGTAAATACTTTATTATATTGTAAGGTGGGTTTTGTAAAGTGTGCCTGTTTTGAAAACGATCGAGGTGCTAAGGACACGAGCCATGTATTGGATAGATCATTGAGGACGTATGACACGTCTAAGGTGATGCTAATTTATGTGGCAGGTGACGGACCCTAGATCTCAGCACTCGACGGTGTTATCTCCTAGGCCTCCTAGTAAAAAAAGTCTGAGGCATTATAGGTTTTGGGTGCTGATTTTGCCAAGTCAACAATTACTGTCGCCAAGACAAATTTTAATAACTCCCTGATTTACCCTCAGATAAGTAAAGCAATAATCAATCAAACAAATTATCAGTGTTTATTCCCACATCTTTTCCCCGCCTCTACCCCTCCGTCCCTTGATTGCACCGACAACGCGCCCCACACCCCCTCCAACACTCCTCCCTACACCGCCGCCAGCATCCATCATCGCCACTCTCTCTCCTCAAC
Organism: Spergularia azorica; assembly: GCA_038382645.1. NCBI lineage: Eukaryota > Viridiplantae > Streptophyta > Magnoliopsida > Caryophyllales > Caryophyllaceae > Spergularia > Spergularia azorica. Next base: position 164,764 of record JBBYHQ010000023.1, read on the forward strand.
TACCACTTCGTCAATCCTCCTCCATCGTCACTCTCTCTCCTTCGTGACGACGCCAAGCGGTTTGTTTGATGTGGGAATAAACACTGATAATTTGTTTGATTGATTATTGCTTTACTTATCTCAGGGTAAATCAGGGAATTATTAAAATTTGCCTTGGCGACAATTTTTGTTGCCTTGGCAAAATCAGCACCCTATAGGTTTAACTAAAAATCCGGTAAGTTAAGCCTTTTACTGGGGTGTTGAGCTCACTCTTTCAATTATAAATTATTTTCAGGTAACCAGTACTAGTCGGAAGTGGGGATTTGAGTTAACTACCCAAGTTGCCTTGTGATCTAAATAATGGTCTTAATAATCGTCTGTACAACAGTATTCAGATATTCAATATTGTGTAATATATGTTTTTTTTTGTATCTCCCACATTTGTAGAATAAGAAAGGCTTAGACTACTTTACGTAGGTTGTCGTCTGCTATGTTCCAGTAAATGTTTTGAGGCATGACATATTAAGTGGTATCAGAGAAATAGTTCAACCCCTAGGAACAGATCAAAGATCAGAGAGATGGGTAGATTAGAATGATGAGAAACCTATTATAGTTAGTAGTTCTATAGTTGTTTTAAATAAAATCTATTGTCCTTATATTAACGCAAATGTGAATTTGAGAATACTATGTCAACTAGAGCTATTTATAGATCTAGATCAATTATTCGAATTCCGTAAAGAAATTAAAAGGAGTTTGAACTACAACATATCGAAGCAAGAAATGAAATAAGATATATTCTATATGAAAGTAAACGTTCCTATTACAAGTGCTTGCTGCTTACAAGAAACTCGAAAGATCGAAAACGAATTGAAATACTGCACTCTTATGCATAGCAAACTATCAACTAGAACCTCTTGCAACAAATAAACGTTATTAGAAATATTATCATATAAGGAGACTAGCCATGTTCCAACACAAATGTTTATTTAGAGATGGTTTCTGACATGGTTACCCAACCACCCAGACAAAGGGGAAATGAGAATAAATAGAGATAGTATTACTTTACTAAACCAAAAAATATTTTGGCTTTAGTAAATATATATAACAAAATATTAATTATTTATCCTTAGCGATACATCTTTTGAATATATAATAGTTATTTTTTTAATACGTGTGATATTAAAACCAATTGAATGGTTCAAATAAGTTTTGAATAATTGATTCGGCGTTTTTTATTATAATTTTATGACTATAGTATTATTTTTAGTCATGCCTAATTCGGAGTGTTAGAAATTCAAAAATTGTTAGTTTCAATATATTCTCGTTACAAGGAATAAGACATTCAATTATTGTTGTTATTCAAGTCAAAAGTCGAATTCTTTTAAAAGATGGTCCTAATGTTGGGTTAAGTTACGAAATTTACAATAAATTTAATAACTTAGGATCAGTTTTGACAAAAATAAGTGTATTCTCATTTAATATTGTTTTTCTCTCCTCCAACCTATAATATAAGGATTTTGTTACAATCAGCCCTTAGGGCTAACTATAAGTCTTTAATGGTGTATTGATCCTTGTGAAACCAATAAATAAGGAAATTATAATACACAATAATTGAAAAAAAAAAAAACAAGGTTAAAAAAAAAAACAAACTCATCTGATCTACCACCACCACCACCACCACCTTCATGTCGTTCCCTCTCCAACTCTCAACACCCATCTCAAACACCACCACCATTGTTGATATCGGACATCATCATCAACACCACAATCCTTTGATCGTGTCAACCGGAAAAAGGGTTTAGGGTCCCGCTACCGCGGCGCCGGAAAGTGGGGCCCTAAACCCTTTTTCCGGCCACTTTACCATAGTTGGGGTTCACCACACCCCAACTAGGGTGTCGTTTTGTTTCCCCGGCGGAGCCGGGGTTCGCTGGCCGTTAGAAGAGGCGGTGGTCGGCCGTGACGGATCTGGGTTGTGGGTGGCCGTGGTTTTTGAGGTGAGAGAGTAATTGGGTATTTGGTGTGAGATTAATTTGGTATGAAAATAGGAAAAAGGGTGGGGTTATTTAAGGATTATTTGGTCAATTGTGAGTTTCTATGTAGTTATTAATTGATATACACAGATAATTATACCACTATTAATTACTTATTGTTAACCCTAAGGGCTGATGTTAACAAAACCCATAATATAATACCCCTAAGACTTGGAAACTTGTATCTCACCTATATCTCCTACATTCAACATTCTTTAATTTTAAATTCATTTTATCACACATCCAAGATTCTCGTAATGGATACATCCAAGAGCACAGTGGTACTTCATTATTGTCTCTCTCTCTCTCTCCTCACTCCACTGCATATTTGAGTTGGATTTAGTTTATTCAAACTTTTGGATCAACTATGTTTCAAAGAATGAAAAACTACACACTTTGGTGTATATTTTTTTTTGAAATTTGTTAAAATCATGATTTAATCCTTGTAAATTGGAGTGACTTTATGCATCGATGTTTGGGTAGAAGGACACCATTGTGGAGAAAACCTAGCATTGCAAGCAAAACACGTTGTTTTGTTTACTTCTTGTTTTCTTTTGTATTATCCCAACTAATGTGATGTGTCATGCTGTATATTTTTTTTTTTTACTTTCTCATACATATATGAAATGTCAGGTTTGGTGGTACCCTTGGTAGAGATAGCATTAGAAAGCAAGCAAGTAAAAAGAAAATTGAAAGTTAGTCTACTACACACGAGTAAATAACAAAATATGTTTTCGGCCTTTCCCGCACCTCCTCTCCTTTTATGAATACTACCTAGTGCGGATCCCTTGTCCCATGGTGTCCCATTCTGGCATTTTGTGTGCCCCTCCAATCAAATGGTAGGACTTTATTTTATAAATTTTCTTAAAAACTATGGGCCCGTTCGATATCACTGTCGTTTTCAGTTTTTGGTTTTTTTGTGTAAAAAATTTAGTTAAGTTGCAAAAATAAATTTTAATTGTATGTTGCTATAAAAGACATACTGAAAATGAAAACTGACAACTGAAAACTGAAAACCACTTTTTCTGGTTTTCAAAAACGGGACTTTGGTTAAAAAAAAAAAAAAAAAACTGAAAACTGAAAACAGAAACGATACCAACCAAACAGGCCCTATGCTTTTACCAAGGTTTATGAAATCACAGCATCTGATCAGGAAGGTACACAGAATTGGATTCAGGAGTTTGATAGAGGAAAAGAAAATGTAAACTGCCCTCATATAGGAATTGGAACGGTGTAACCATTAATTCGTATTCATGTTTCCGCTAACCAACATCACGACTAACACATAAAATGGATAGGACCCGCTAGTTCCGGTTCCGAGACCAAATACCCTTATCTTTTACCCACCCCTAGTCGGAGAGGGGGCTTGACTCTTGAGGAGCATATTTTGCCAGTAAAGAAACAAAGCAAAGGAAAGTAAAGAAATGCGGACACGGCTACTCCATTGCCAACTCCAAGGACTATTACGAGTACAACTGTTGCCAAACTCGAAAAAGCCTAACTCCTGCTTTTGCTTTTCCACCAATCTTCATACAAACCCCAATCTCCTGCGTAACCAACACTCTTCCTCCTCCCGTTACATTTCTTCTCCAAGGCGTCGTATCAATTCAATGGCGGCGGCGGCGATATCACCACCGGTGGCGAAGAGAGAGAAACATGTGATGGAGATGTTCGGCGATGCCAGAGTGGACAACTACTATTGGCTCCGCGACGATTCCCGCTCTAATCCCGACATTCTCTCTCAACTCCTCGCCGAAAACGCTTATACTGACTTCATCATGTCCGGTAATCTTATTGATATTTAATTAGCATACCTCTGCAATATGGATGATTATTATTAATATATGATATGATATGATATGATTTTGAATTGATGTTTTGAAATTGTGGTGATTGGACTGTAGCTGATTATTGATGTGATATACATATACTGTAGCACGTATCGACGCGGTGGCGCAATTGTAATCATGATTTTGAATTGATGTTTTGATAGTATAACTGTTTAATTATTCATATGATATATCACGTATCGGTACGGTGGTGACAATGTAATAATCATGTGATGGGGGACTGTTTAATTGAGATTGGTATTGGAATGAATTGTTATAGGAACCAAGGAATTTGAGGGGCAGCTATACAAAGAGATTCGAGGTCGAATAAAAGAAGATGATATGTCTGTACCCGTAAGGAAAGGGGACTTTTACTATTATGAAAGGACACTGGAAGGGGAAGAGTATGTCCGGCACTGCAGGCGTGCTGTTCCTCATAAGGGAACGGATGTGTCCGTGTTTGATACTATGCCGACTGGCCCTGATGCGCCTCCTGAGCATGTTATACTCGATGAAAATGTGCATGCTAAGCAGCACGCATACTTTTGTATTGATGCTTTTATGGTGAGTTTGTGTTTTTGCTGGTTAGAGCTAGTGTTCGTTTGTTTTAAATCAGGGGCATGGGATTCTTCGATTTTATTTTGTCAGGTTAGTCCAAACAATAAGCTCGTAGCATACGCAGAGGATACTAAAGGCAATGAGATTTATTCTCTTCACGTAATTGATATTGAGACTCGAGAACCTGTCGAAAAGCCTCTTGTGGGTGTTACGTGTGATGTTGAATGGGCTGGTGATAGAGCCTTGTTGTACGTCACTATGGATAAGACTCTTCGACCGGATAAGGTACAACATTTCTGCCGAGTTCAATCGCTTTGCCTTTTTAGAATTGAATTCGCTCCTCTTTTTATCTCTAGTAAATTAGTAATTTGTGTCATCTAGTAGCATCTAATCACTATTCTAAAGTTAATGGTATGCGTTCTTTAGGGGACACGTCAACCTTTAAGCCTAGGCAGCTAGGTAACATTCATCTTTAACAATCCAAAGAGAATGGGAGCTGTTAATTGATGTCTCAGGATTAGCGAGTTTTTTTTTTTTTTTCCTCTCTCTCTCTCCACCAAACCAAAGAGCTGAAAACTACTGTTTCTTTTACATGGGTAAACATTTTTCGATTAGGGGCACTTGACAGGCACAGGCTGTATATGTCCTACCACCCCTACCGCACTTTGAGCATTGGGATAAACCATAGCGATGACAATAACAATAAGCTGAGTGTTTATTTTTATGCGTGTTTCTATATTGCATACAAGGACCGACTCTGAGTCTGTGACAAGGAACTCTTCATGTGGATTGTTAACTTAATCTCGATAAATTACCTAGAAAAGACTGATGAGGAATTTCAAAGAAACTAAGTGGTCGTTTGGAATCTTGGATAACGGGGGGAATTTAAAGTTCCCGAACGTGAGTAATTCCATGATTTGTTTTTTTTCCTTTTGAATTTAGAAAAGGTGTTTGGATACCCATAGGAAGGTTCACTTCCCGTGGGAAATTGTATTTACTTAGGTAAATACTACGAAAAGGTTTACAACGTTTTGAAATTTCATGGCGTACTCAAGACGGTTACTAGATAACGATTCATGTTAGCCGACCCCAATTTATCATTTTGGGAATAAGGCTTGGTTGTTGTTGTTGTTGTTGTTGTAAGCAACTTTCCCCATTTCATTGGAAGTAGAAGTACCTAGGAAGTTGCAATTCCCATGGTTTTGACAACTTAACAACTCTGTGGTTATACACTTCCTAGGAAATACTCCCTCCGTCCCCCTTTAAACACCCCGCTCCCTTTTTTACATGGATTAAGGTGGTGTGATTTGTTTATTATTGTTTGAGCTAATGGGTGGTTTATTTATTATTGTTGAAGATAATGGGTGGTTTGTTTATTATTTTTGGAGATAATGGGTGGTTTGTTTATTATTTTTGGAGATAATGAGAGGTTTGTTTATTGTTTTTGGAGATAGTGGAGGGTTGATGTGTGGTGAAAACTTACCCCATTTAGTAAGTTTTGAAATGGGGTGTTTAAAGGGGGACACCCGAAAAAGGAAAGCAAGGTGTTTAAAGGGGGACGGAGGGAGTAAGAGTTAACTACAGAGTTGTTAGGTTGCCAAGACCATGAAAATTGTAACTTCCTAGGAACTTCTACTTCCTATAGAATGGAGAAAGTTGCTTACCTAGGTAAGTAGAATTTACCATGTGAGGTGGAACTTGCTATGAGTATTGCAACACCTTTTCTAAGTTTCTAGGGAAAAAGAGAAAATTTCATGGAATTACTCTCGTCCTGGAGCTTTGAATCCCCCCAGTCACCCAAACGACTAGATTCTTCGAGATTCCCTATCATTTTTTTTCCTGGTAAGTTAACAATGCACATGAAAAGTTCCTTGCTTGAGTCATATAGAAACACACATAAGTATGGACAACCTGACTATTATTGTTGTCATAGTTATAGTTTATCGCAATGCTTAAAGTAGGAATCTTCTGGAGAAAGATGATAAATTGATAGATTCCGAAAGTAAAAGAAGGAGATATTTTAATGTTCAATTAAGCTGATTAATACTCTAAACCCTTTACCCATTGCCCCTTTTTAGTAGCCGTCTTATACTCTTTATAATTTAGACAACTTGTCTGATCAAACATTGTCAGAGCCAACTGGGTGAGGATGGGAGTGGAAAGTCTAGGCCAATGGAGGGGGGTTGGGTTTCAGGTTAGATGAGGGTGTGAAGGGGGTTGGATTTTTGTTTCTCTACGACTCTACTTCTCTGTGTGGGGGGAGGGAAGTCAGGTTTGTGGGTCGACAAGTGAGGGAAGGGCGTCACATTTTTGGGTAATAAGGAGGAGATGGCGGCCGGATTTTGGGGTCGACGGGGTTAGGGAAGTGTTGGACTATCGGAGTCGATGAGGGTAGGGGTGTAAACTAGCCGAACCAAGCCCTAACAGCTTATGTTTGGGCTTGGCTTGATACATTCAAATATGAGCTCGGGCTCGGCTTGTTGCTCGACGAGCTTGCTAAACCCAAGCTCGGGTTTGGGCACGGGAAAGCTCTGGTTCGGTCAGGCCTCTGCGTGTAATAAAGAGTTTTTCTAGTTATTATTCTAAATCTTGAAAACTGACTTGGCTATAACTTTGAGCTGTTATTTTTCCAGAGTTTTGAAGCAACACGTGCTATAATATAATAATAATGTACTTATTTTGGTCAACACGAGCTTTAGCGAGTCGAGCAGCCTAACTTCTTGAAGGTTTGTTTACATCCTTACCATTGAGTTGACCATAAACATCTCATGAAATGAGGGAGTTGCTGACTAACCCCCCCCCCCCCCCCCGGCGGGTAAGTAAAAGTTCTCTTACGTCGAACTTCTTTAGGGTCTCCACTCTCCAAACAGTTTTTCTTAGTTTACAGGAAATAAAATTTCATCGGAATGGCTTCTGCTCGGGAATTCAAATTCCTACGACCATCCCAACGACCTCAAAACTTTAAAACAACAATAACTTGTATGAATAGCTGATGTAGCTTGAAGTTACAATATAGAATTATAGATTATTACCGCCCGCTCCATAACTACATGTCATTACATAACCGGCAGCTATTGAAGTAATTAATAAATTGGGCAGAATTCGTTGGTGGTGCATTTATCTGGACCAGCTCTTAGTTGTTCCACCTCCCTTGAGTGGTTGTACCATTCCTTTAAGTGAGTGCCTTGATTCAGTGTCCTACTAATTGTCCTTCTCTATCGTCTGTCCTTAGTCTCGGAACTCCTTCCCTATCTGTCCTCCGATTTTCTTCTTCTGTGCCACTTTCCCGTTTTCTCAAGGGAGATCATTAGTCCTTATCACTTTCTTGTTGATATTCTCTCGCGCTTTTGGATGCTTGCCACTTGCCTCATATTTGCATGATTGCATCAACTATTTGCTAGGTTTGGCTACATATAATCGGAACAGAGCAATCAACTGATTGTTGCCTTTACCATGAGAAGGATGACAAGTTTTCCGTTGATCTTAATGTTTCTGAAAGCAAGAGTTATGTGTTTGTTTCTTCTGGAAGCAAAACTACAAGATTTGTCTTCTATTTGGATACTTCAAAATTGGAAGAAGGGCTCAAGGTTTTAACTCCCCGAATAGAAGGTGTATCCACATATGCCAGTCATCGTGGAAACCATTTCTTTATTAGAAGGAGGAGTGATGAGTGTTACAATTCAGAACTTCTTGCTTGCCCATTGGACAATCCGAGTGCTTTGACTGTACTTCTCCCACATAGAGAAAGGTAAGACCCTATTAAGGAGCCTTGTCAGAAATTGAGTGCCTGTTCTTATTTTATTTTGATATTTTATGTGTGGGATAGCTTGTTCTGTTATATTGGCTCGATGCTCATCATCTTGTAGCCAGGCATTTCTCTCTCTCTCTCTTGAGTCCTAATTTAGTATGTGGTTATTTGAAACTTATGCATACTCTTCAAATTCAACTTACACTTTTACAGCTATGGTTTACCATATTCAACTGTAACGTCTTCTTTCTTTGAAGGACTGAACCGTAAGACATTGTAGCGATACATTTACTTTTCGATGGGCTTAGATGTTACTGTTCATGTAATTGTTCTTAGTACCGCATTACTTTCAGACGCGTCACCAACTGATAAAGCCATTAACACGGTTTACTAGCATTATGATGTGCTACATTACCAACTGCTGCAGTGTGCTTTAAAAATATGTCAAGAAGACTGTTGCGTCCAGACACATCTTCAGAGGCATTTTAGAACTATCATTCACATTTCCTGCTACTTTGCCTACCAAGTTATGTCGGAATATCGGATAAGCGGACACTAAAACAAAATGTTTAGCAGTACTTGTGCATGTTGTGTCCTGAGTGCTTAAAGGTTAAAAGGCACGAGGTGAAGGCGCGCTCCTCATGGAAGCAAGGCGCACTCATATAGAAAACAAACGTCTAATTTTTAAAACAACATTTTGCAGAGTATTACCCCTTTATGGTACTTAAGAGGGCCAATGTGTAAAGTAGAAACTAGGGATTAAGGGGCAAAAGGAAGGGTAAGAGTCAATATATAAGAGAAAACAATGGAAATTGCATGGTCGTGCGCCTTGGTGCACCTTTTTGCCTGCTCCGCTTGCCTCAGTGTGCCTTATGCACACTGGTGCACCTCAAGCTTCTCATGCGATGCCAACTGCGCCTCATGGTGCCTTGTGGGGCGTGGCGATGCACACTGAAACTTTCCCTCACTATTTGTTTCCTGACAAAAGATTAAAGGGGAACTTGAACTTATGACTTCTAAGTTGCCAGTTTCTAGCTATTTTCGTTAGCTTATTCAAGGTACTTAAGATTTAACTCTACATTTTTTTTTTTTTTTTTTTTTTTTATGGCAAAGATATGATGTGGATCTTAACTTCTTGCTTCCAGTCTGCCTCTTCTTGTTTATTCCATTTTAGGATAGATACTAGGTAACTTAGTATCCTAATTCTAAATTTTGCAACATAAGCTTGCTTTCGTCAAGTAGTTGTTCAACTTTGTTTTTCGTAATATATTTATTGTGTGTACGTATTTTTTTTGCTTATAGCACTCTGCGTTAAATTTTATACATATACTTAGAGGCGGAACTTATGGTGCAGCAGGTCCTAAGCTTTCCAACCCCTGAGTATGTTGCTT
>JBBYHQ010000023.1:191653-206922 GCA_038382645.1 Spergularia azorica
GGTCCCGAGAGTCACTCAACTCACAGTCCCGAGTAAGGCTTGCACGAGTGGGCGATCCCTCACGAGTGCTTGTCCGCAATTGAGAATTGCTTGCTTCCTTGTTAGGAGAACCGACGAGGGGGCGCATCACGGTCACTCTGAAGTAGGACCGTGACACAGGGCAATGAGTGATTTACTGCATGCCTTTTCGAGTTTTCGTATGCTATGATGTTATCCGGCCAGATGTTGCTCTTGAACTTGCCTGGAGGAACAATACGATTGACTTCTTTTTCCCATACTTGTTACAAGTAATATTTTTGTAATTTTACCCATAGAAATCCATCAATATTTTTGGGTTTTATGATTGCCAAGTCCAGAGCTGGCAGGAAGATGAGATGAACCATTGATCATCTCTGATTCTCTGATATTTTTTCACTTTTCCTAACACCTGGCTTCTTGGGCAGTTTATCCGTTAATATACAGGCAAAGTTGATGATCTGATCAAGGACAAAATCGAGTCGCAGAAGGAAGTAAAGGCAAAAGAGTAGGAGGAGAAGGACGTAATTGGTCAGCAGGTTAGCTTCATTGATTGCTTCCCACTGTCGTTCCTCTTCCCACTATCTTTTGACTCTTGCTGACAAACTAATTGGCCTGTTTGTGTCGCAGAACGTGTATGCTCAATTGCTGCCTCTTGCTTTGCCTGCACCATCGATGCCAGGAGGTCCACCACCAGGAATGGGAGGTTACGGACCACCACCAGGAATGGGAGGAATGGGAGGTATGGGTGGAATAGGGATGCCACCAATGCCACCCTTCGGCATGCCACCAATGGGGAACTATTAACTTGCATAGTAGCCACGAGTACCTGTGCTAACCAAATGCTTGCTTGACGTGGAACTTTGCATCGTGCTGCTGAGCTGCGGTTGAAAATTTTTACCTTGCTAATTATGCGGTGATTGCTCCCAATACTTTGTTGTGTTATATACTCGCTACAGAATAGAGAAATGTCAACCTGAAGAAAATAATGTTACAATTTTGCATTCTTTTCTACCAATCATGTATGTTTGATGTACATCTTTGTAGTAGTATCAATTCTTTAGACAGCTGAGGTCATTCTTTTTGGCTGCTGTTGCTTTGTAAGCAAGCTATATGCCTTTTGTTTTTGTGATCGAATTGAAAAAAATTTCCGGCTTTTTGTTAATTCCACTAATTTCTCAGTTTCACCAGATTTCATGGTGCTCAGTTAATCTGCATTTCACGCTCAATGTTGTCTAAATGGTAGACACCAAAATTCCTCTAATCCTCCATATTTCCGAAAAATGAAACATTTCACATGGAACATACAAGTCGTTTCACAAGTTTATGATCGTATCGTGCGAAGATTGTGTGGGTGAGTGAGCTAGTGTTGAAACATAATAACACAGCGCATTGCCGAGTACCCCTAGGCCCTAGTAAGTATTGAAAGCCGCAAGAGTAATGACCGATGAGTAATGGGTGAACGGATCTGAAATTGGAGTCAGTGGTAAATTACGGAAGTTGGTACACATACACTAGGTGTATGAAAAATCTCATACACTACCACTAATAATATGACAAGTCAGCACAAAGACAACTAGCATTATACTAATAGTTGTAATTGACTCAACAAAAATAATCTCACTCTCTTCCCTCACCCTCAACCCATCTCTCTCCTCCCTCATCAGTTAACCCCGAACCACCATTTGACTACCTCGTCATTAGCCCAACCACCAACGATCACCATTTCGACCTCCCCACTACCATAACCGCCCATGGCCCACCAACTCAGCCAAGCCACTATCGATCACCGTCGGAGGCTCCTTTGCCCTTCCTCGATACTTTTTGCTCCATAGAATCTTCCCCTAATTGAGAATTAAACCAATCAATTTGGGGGAAACTGGCCTAGACAATATGGCTATACAGTGGGCATGGTCGTCGGCCGATTTAATTGTGATCAGGGTTTAATTGGAGATGGTATTCATATCGAATTTGATGGTGTGAGAGATATAAATTGAAAGAGAAGAACGGTGCAAGGTGGTTGTTGGGCGGACCACTAGGGTTAAGAGGTTGCTGAAACCGGCCCAATGGTGGTGGGGTCAGAGATGGCGGTGGCCGGTGGTGGCAGTAGCGAATGGAGTGATGGTGATAGGTGGGTGGTTGTGGGCCTGGAATAGTGGTTTTGATTAATAATGTACGGAGTAGTTTTTTTTTTCACTTTTTATTAACCCGTTATTAACACTTAATCAAATCACATGAATTGATAAAGTACATTGCATGAAGATTTCTCATACACCCAGTGTAAGTGTACCCTTATCCGTAAATTATGTTTTTTAGAGTGTTTGGATACATTCATTCTCAAATCCATATTTGGGAATTGATGAATTTGAGAATTTGGATTTGTATCAAATCCTTTGATATTTGATTGAAATTATTTCTAGTTTAAAACACATGACACTCCAATAGCCCGCAGTATGAAATTTCATCATCCCCAAACATTGGATTCATATTTGAATTCCATATTTTTAAATGATAGAATTCAAATGATTACAAATTTTTGTTTCCAAAGGTTTTTTTATTCTTTTTGAAAAAAACGAAAATTTTATTAATATAATATCCAAACATCCCTTACATCAAACACCATAAGGTGAAAAGAATGTAGCTAGATTTTGTAAAAGGACAATACACTACAGTGTAGACACTTAGAATTGTCTACAATTAGCAGTAATTTTATTACACTATCAAAAATTTTACTACTCACGAAAACGCACGAGAGTTGAAAAAGAGTGGATGAGAATAGTTTTGTTTATAACGTGATGGTGGGTGTGTTGCTTGAAACTAGTTTTCTACCCGTGCAAAATTGCACGGGCGGCCCGATTACACTACATTTTTTTCTTCTTATTCAAATTAAACTAAATTTTATAGGTGTAAATTAATATAATATGATTTACTTTGTTTAAATTTAATATAAGGAATATAAATTACGGAGCAACTTTCATTATTGAATTGAACAGAACATGTCAATTGTGCATATTCGTTATGACGGTTATTAAATCAAATTATATTCAGCTCGACTGTATTTGTCCTTAGATTAGTTTTAAAAGATGGATAAATGGTCAAATCATGATTACGAACTCTGTTATTTACCGGATTAATTCAAGAGCATTCACACAAAAAAACAAAAACCATCAAATTACGGGTGCAACTAGCAATCGATTAATCTTTCCGTACATAAAATTAGAGTTATTATCTAGTTGGTAATCATATCTTCCATAAAAAAAACGATTGCTTAAGATTTCCCCCAAATGAAATCAAAATCAATCATGAATCATCTCTATATCCTCATCATCTTCAATAATTCAATATCAGTAAAAAGTTTAATCAAACTAATTATTCGAATTGACTTTTTGTGAAATTTTTTTGAGTGACTCTAACCAGAACCAATTTTGACAACCCACTTTTACGCATACCTAAGATGAAAAATAAAACGAAATTAAGATGCATTTTAACCATGATATTCTTTGATTATCAAAATCATAGACCCAATTTTACCCATATTAAGATGAAAGTTAAACAAAATTAAATGCATTTCTTCCGGGCCATGATATTAAACAAAACTAATTTAGTTTATCTAACACGCTTTTGTGTGTCATGACCCTATTTTTTTATGACACATTATCCGTACTAACTCGCACCCATTTCACTCTCATATGTTTAGTTTTATCTATCTGACTTGCTTTTATGGGTCATGAACCCACTTTTTATTACACATGATATCTGTTTTGATGCTCGTAAAAAACTATTTTAGTTATATTTGACTATATCACACCATTTTATGTCATGAACACGCTTTTTATGACGCATGACCCATATTGACTCACACCCGTTTTGACTCTCATATGTTTATTTTTTATTTATTTGACACGCTTTTGTGTGCCATGAGCCTATATTTTTAATGACACATTACCCGTATTAACTCGGACCCATTTCAACTATAATATGTTTAGTTTTATCGATCTGGCTTGCTTTTATGGGTCATGAACCTATTTTTTATTACACATGATTGGTATTGACTCACATATGTTTTGATGCTCGTAAAAAACTAATTTAGTTTTATCTGATATTCTGACTATCTGAAACCATTTTATTATGTCATGAACCCGCTTTTTATGACGCATGACCCATATTGACTCACACACGTTTTGTCTCTCATATGTTGATTTTTTATTTATTTGGCACGCTTTTGTGTGTCATGAGCCTATTTCTTTATGATACCGTACTCGTATTAACTCGCACCCGTTTTAACAATCATATGTTTAGTTTTATCTATATGGCTCGCTTTTTTGTGTGTCATAAACCCACTTTTTATTACACATGATTGGTATTGATTTACATCTGTTTTGATGCTCGTAAAAAGCTAATTTAGTTGTATCTAACTATCTGACACCATTTTATGTCATAAACCCGCTTTTTATGACGCATGACCCATATTGACTCACACCCTTTTGATTCCCATATGTTTATTTCTATTTATTTTGCGCTTATGTGCCATGAAGCTGTCTTTTATTACACATACATGATCGCTATTGACTCTCGTACGTTTAGTTTTAGTTATATTTTTCCATGCTTGTCAAATATTACACGACCCGTAGACACAATTGACCCTTAATATAAGACAATAAAGATTATTTTCTAATTTTTTTTGTTTCTCAAAAGAAATGATTACTCTCTAATTTGATATTAATGAATATACTGAGTATATGCTAACTATATGGAGTAAGTTGCAATTTCGGTCAAAATTGAAGAAATGAACAAATTTTGTTTCCAAATAACTTACTGTAGAATATATAGTAGTATAATTATTGACCGAAATATTTGCTTTTAAATTTGGACCAAATATCAGGGATTAATGTCCTTTATATATAATTTTGTTAAAAAAAAAATCAACAAAATTAGTTGCCTTAGTGGTTGAAGTGCTATAATATAATTGTGAGGTCACAGGTTCAAACCTTCATAGCCTCATTTTTTCAGAGTAGATGAGGTGGCGATGACATCAGCAATGAAATCATCGATGATGTGGACGCAAAAATTTACACTAAAAAAAGAAAAAAGAAAAAAATGGGACATTCGTAACAAATACGAGAGGTGGCGATGACATCAGCAAGAGTAGATGAGGTGGCGATGACATCAGCAATGACATCATCGATAATGTGGACGCAAAAATTTACACTAAAAAAAAAAAGAAAAAAGAAAAAAGAAAAAAATGGGACATTCGTAACAAATACGAGTAATAGTCACGTGAGAGTGAGAGTGATTAGAGCACAAAGAAGGGAAGGCGAGAGTGGAGACAAAGGCTATCGAAATCGAAATAGAAGCAGTCAACTCAGTTTTTGGTTGATTATTTGATTTGATTTGATATGATTTGATTTGCAATTAGATTAGATTAGACGTGGTGTGTGTAATTGGTAGCTGATTTGAACTGGAAAATCTGGATTTGTTTGTGACTAGAATTGTGAGTAAAGAATTTAGAGATGGCGGGATATGATAAGTATTGGTATTTTACTGTTGAAGAAGAAGTAAGGGTAGACGTGATAGTGATAGTGATATTGATTTTGAGATTATGAACCGCCTAGTTTCCTGGACTATGAGAGGTTTGATGATGTGGCAAGCCTAATTAAAGAGGGCGACCATTTTTGATGTTAAAGAGAAGCTCTTCACCTGTGAAAGGAATTATCTTGTCGAAGCTGAGTGTCTGGAGGGTAAAAACATTATGGTTTTGGCTCTGTGCATACCTGTAGTCAAAGATGACCATGTTGCCTCTCTATGCCAAGCCGTTATAAACGCCCACCATGAGTTGTCTGACACCAAAGATTTTGAGGTTGTCGTTGTGGTTTCAGTCAGACGTGATTTCGCCAATGATTCTACGGACGAACCCTTGGCCCTGTCTGCATTCCATCATTTCTTTCGCGCTTTTCCTTGCCTAGCAGTCCCTTTCTCTGATATAGATTCTCGCCCCAGTATATATCTATTGTTGGGTTTACGTAATTACAGCCACCCTCGTTGTCTCATTGCTGACAGAAATGGCAAGGTTCTCTTTATGAACTCCCGTCTCTTGAGTTCTTTTGGATCCTTGCTCTATCCTTTTACTCATGACAGGCTCAAGGAGCTTCAGGGACTTGGTATGAGCACCTACACCGATTATGATGAAAGATGGTTTTTTTTCCTTATCTCCATAAGGTCAACTCCTATGCTAGACCTCTCAAGAAGATTAAATCAACCCAGCACCTCCCTTCGGGTCCTAGTTTTAAGGATTATCATATGCCTGATATTGTTTTGGATCAACCCTGTAGAGGTCGTTCCTTTGGTCTCCACAACTCCTTGTTCACTCCCCAGAGAAATTATCTGGTCCGATACTTCTTGTCCACAACAGGCAAGGTTGTTCTTGTCCTTGCATTGTACATACCTGTTGTGAAAGATGACTTTGTCGCCTGTTTATGCCAAGACATTATCGCCTCTTACACTGAGTTGGCGAAGAAGGCTCCGCTACTTCTTTCGTTACACCAGTAGTGATAAGCTCATGATATTTGATCCTAGTTCTGGATATTGCGATCGCCATGGTTTAGAGATCATGTCTGAATTTGGCGTATCAGCTTATCCATTTACTAAGGAAAGTCTTAGGCAGAGTGTGGTAACGTCTTAAAACCCTTTCTGAGATACTTCTTTCTCAGGGCGTAACTCTTATAGACAACAAAGGAGGTGAAGTAGCTCTATCAGAGATTCAAGGCTGTGACGTTTTGGTGTACTTTCGATATGCCTCCATTTCCAAGAGTATAATGTTTTACATGCCATGGGAGCGGCATATGATTCGGTGGTATCGAGAAATCAAGGAAACCAACATAGATTTCCAAGTTATATATGTTTGTCTGGGTGTGGAGGAGGGTGCCACCTTACTTTCTTATGTTTCTGACATGCCATGGCTCGCAGTCTCCTTCGATTGCGTGCAAAAGCTCTCACGAATGAGATTTTCGACTTGCTCACCCCCCACCCGACCCTTGTTGCATATGGGTCCTACGGCCAAATTCGCACTCTTGCAGCTCAAAGCATTGTCCAAGCAGGGTTTGGGGCTGCGACTTTCCCTACCGATGCTGAGTGTCACCTAAACATGGAAATTGGTCAGGAGCTGAGTGTTATGCCAAATTACATGTTTAATGCTTTTAAAAAAGAGGATGATCTAGAAGAAGAGGATGACATTGAGTGGATAGAGGGGTGTTCATGCAAGCACTGCGCAAAGTAGATGTTATAGTACCTACCTTGTTGAATTCCTGTCCCTGTTTTTTCCCGAACTCTACAATTCTGTTGCTTCCCTTCTGTTATAGTACATTCTTTGATATATGATCACTGCGTGTGAATTTCTTCTCTGTTGAGTTGATAGTGCTTGTGCACCTAAATTTCTGATGTTTGATAGACACTGGTGGATGTACCAGATATCAAGAATCTCTGAAACTGCTATATATAGTTCTGGTTTTTTCCTAACTCAGAAATGGGCGTGAGTGCATGATCCTGTTATTCTTACTTAGCATCTTACGAATCTGATAGATAGGAGATAGTAAGTAGGGTATCTATCTTGCTTCTTTTTATATTTGAATTCTAGCATCAAATGCGATGTTGCATCTAGTGCTAATGCCATGCCAGCTCTCCCGTTTTCTTGTTAGTCTTATCTACATTCTCAAGGAATGCTATTTACAAATTACATTAAGCTTGAAACTCGCCTTTTCTTATTTCCCTGGAGGGGGAAGGGGGTAGGATAGGTAAAAGGTTCTGATGAATGGATGGTCAAGCCGTCAAAGTATGCTTGCTTGCCTGCTACTGCATTCTTCAGCAGAAAGAAGACAACTTAAGTGTCTTTATTTTTTGTAGGCACCTTGCCTGCTTATGGTGACGATTACACATTTTGTGGTGAGAATTAAACCTCGTAACTGCAATGTGTTTTGTTGAGGTTTATGGGATAGTGAGTTATTATCTTCTCACCAATATATCCATCTTTATTTACGCTTGACTCTTTTTATTGTGTTGTCGTCAAGTATCGGTGTGCTTCTGGATATAGGTAGAATTTCCGATCCCTTCCCCCCTCCCTTACTGGGCAATATATTCTGGCTAGATGCAGTTGACTTGTTCATTTAGAAATGAGGTTTATATTAGCATTTAATCATCTTGGGTCACTGATGAACGAAGACTTAAAGTTTACTTTTTTTTCCAATCTAGATCCCTTGGGACCTGCTAGATATGCTAAAAGACTGGGAACTTTCAATTGATTTTCTTTGTTAGTCTTTATCTACATTCTTACGGAATGCTATTTTCATATAACATTAGGACTTTCTTATTTCCCGCGAGTTCTTGAGTTTAAATCAAAGGGCCCAATTATTCTTTTCGTGCTTGCAAAGTAATCGTGGCACATGAACGTTACACTGTGGGGGCGAGGATGCTTGATGTTCTAATGCCCACTTCTAAGAGTAAAAAATTGCAATCTGTTAGCTATAATCATTTCTTCTATTAATTGATCGCACATGCCCCATGAGTTTTTTTTTATTGTAATTCTATGCCACCTTGAATATGTGTACATGGGCACTGTCGCTCGGCTGCTAGATCAGAAGATGTTGTGGCTAATTTACTTGGATAGAATGAGCCTAGCAACAATATGATAATTGTTTATGCTATATGTATATAACCAAGAGCTTTCGATTCCTACTTCGTCAAAAAAGAAAAGAAAAGAAAAGAGCTTTGATTCCTGTTGACGACACAACTGTTTTGCATATGCATAATGCTACACAACTGCACTCATCTATGCCCAGAGATTTGTCATCCCCGATATTGTCCCTCACAAGAGCAATGCAGTAAAAAAGTGAATACTTGTTAGCTTCTGTGAATTGTCTTTCTGAAAATCTATCACATAAATGCTTCTACTGGAATGTATTTGTCTTGTAGCCTTATCTTAAGGTTTGAAGGATTTATCCACCCCATGCTATAAAGCAATGTTTTGGGACTGCATACCTGTTCCACTCCCATTAGCCACATATATCCTTCCTTCACACTATATTGCTTATCCGA
This sequence comes from Spergularia azorica, assembly GCA_038382645.1. Taxonomy (NCBI): domain Eukaryota; kingdom Viridiplantae; phylum Streptophyta; class Magnoliopsida; order Caryophyllales; family Caryophyllaceae; genus Spergularia; species Spergularia azorica. The sequence goes on from JBBYHQ010000023.1 coordinate 200,753, forward strand.
GTTTAACCATTTGCCATCATTAAACGCCATACCAAACTTATCCCTGATTTTACGAATACTTATCTAGTTCGAGCTACTGTCAATTTGGGAGGTGTATGATATGGAGTATACGATTACGAGATCGCTACAGTACGCCCTTGAAAAACTTCTTTCACTCAAAGGTAAATGGCTTTCGAGGTTTGCCAATGAAACAAGAACACTTTGAAGGAACGTCATTGCCTTAAAATATGGGGTCCAACAACTAGGCTGGTGGAGTAATCAAGTTGTTAGTGCACATGGTGTTAGTCTTTGGAAATCCTTTTTTTTTTTTCTCGGTTTCAGGCGTTTTAAATCTTGTGTGGGTTTTAAGGAACAATGGAGCAAGGGTTCTATTTTGGCATGATAGATGGTGTGGGGAGCTTCCTTTAAAATCCCTTTTTTCGGATCTCTTCAGAATTGCGTCGAATAAGGATGCTACTGTGGGTAATGTCGTTTTATGAAAAGGCTACAATCATCATTGGGACATATTTTTTTCGAGGTCTCTTAATGATTGGAAGGAACCTTCAGTTTTGAATATCTTGGAGCTCCTTTCCTTAGTTAAACGTGTTCCAGAAGATGAAGATGAGATAACTTTGCTGCCTGATAGTTTGGGAAGTTTTAGTGTTAGGAGTTTTTGTAATGTTGTTCAAAGTTCTGTTTCCGAGTTTGATTTTCCTGTTAGTGCTATTTGGAGATGTAAAGTTCCTCAAAAAGTTTTTTTTTTTTTTTTTTTTTTTTTTTTTTTAGCGTGGGTAGCTACCAAAGAGAAAATCCCAACTTTGGAGTACCTTAAACGAAGAGGGTTTAGTTTGGCTAGTTGCTGCCCTTTGTGTTGTGAGCCAGAAGAAACCATGGATCACCTCTTGCTCTCTTGTCCTTGGGTGTTGTCTTTGTGGCACACTGCTTTGTCGTTGTTAGGTTTGAGCTGGGTTCATCCGCGGAGAGCCAAAGACGTTCTCTCCGCTTGGAAAAGGAGAATGAAGAAAGGGTGGTTAGCCAAAGTGTGGAAGATGGTTCCAATTGCGATTTGGTGGTGTACTTGGAAAGAAAGAAATCATCGCATTTTTGATGAGATTATGTTAGACACACCAACTAATCAAACTCAAAAACCATCTCAATTAATGGTTATTTTCCTAATTGTATGTGCTATGTAGTAAGGTCAGACCTAAATTGTAATTGCATTAGTGAACTCGTAGGTGACGGCTCTCTTTTTGAGTGGCTTTGAATCGCATATTCCTATAAATGTATGGTTCTTGTATCTTTTGGTAGACACAGGAAAATCGGATTAGGAATATGCCAGATGAGCTCCTCTTTCGAATTTTATCGCCGGTAACACTCAAGGAAGCAGTAGCTACCTGCATTCTTTCAAAGAGATGGAAATATTTATGAATGTCATGATCTAGGTATTAAGGAAATATCAATTATATTATTATGTTCATAGTGTATTGTGGGTAACTAATCTTGTAAATTAGGATAGCTACAATTATGATTTGTATTTTAGGAATAATTATCAATGTGTAATATATTGTATCCTAGATTAGTGAAATGTATTTAGGGATACACATCTTGTACTTAGTATTTAAGGTCTTCATTTTGTTGATAATAAACTTAAGCTTTCATGTAATATTTATCTCCTCGATCTCCCCTCTAATTCTCTACACTAGGCTGGACTTTGGGTCCTCTAAAACCTTATCTGAGATGAACGAGGTTACATTTGTAGAACCAATAAGTTGAATCGTGGGGCATCATAAAGGCACAAAACTAAGTTAGTTAAGGTTTGTCCATCCATTGGGAGCGCCTCGTACTTTTCATATGTATGATTGGGTATCATTTGTGCTTGTTGGTTTGAGTTTTACAGTAGTGGGGGAATGGAGAAAGGTTAAGAATTGGGTTGTTTATCTGAAAACCCTTTTTATTTGCTTATTCATCCTATGAAGTAATTTTACAGCAGCTTATTTATAGCCTAGATGGATTATTCTAGACTTTTAGGAAATTCATAAAGACTCTTAATTAATACAAGGAGACTAGGACTCTAGGAGATTCATCTCTTTGTATTCCTAGACATGACTAGATTTCTCTAGAATAATCTCAATCAATAGAACTAATTATGCAGAAAGTCTCAAGTGCTTAAACAGTGCTTACAAGTTATATTCCTAACCCTGAGCTCAACTTCAATGGACAACTTCATCTGCAACATCGGAATAGTCACCAGATTTCAGCTATCCAGGAACGTCCTGTGCGTAGTGATACCTTTCTTTTTGTGGTCAGGCGGGCCATTTGAGTCTCTTAGAGATCTCTGCCCTAGATCAGTAAACTTTTCTGATGAAATTTTTTATCTGATGTTTTTAGATGTTGTTCCCTTGAACATTTCTTGGTGATGCACTGTCTTGGGCTAGTACATGCAAAAAACGCATCCCCTTCACACAAGGTTAAGATCACTGGAGTGGTACGCCGGTAAGAACCTCGAAAAGTTGGAACTTTTAGCCCTAAATCTTGAAACATTCAAGTATCCTGGGTGGCAGTATAAAAGCCTGTGTATCAGAAATTACACAAGCTAGTGAATCTAAGCCTTAGAGCTGGGCTTTCTTGGAGGGAGGTGAAATGTTAGGAAAAGACAATTTCTGTCAGTTCAACTCGTATATTCCAAAGCTGGAATCTATGGTGATTGACGTTCATGCCTTTAAGGTAAGCAGAAACATATTTAGTACGACCCTCGTTTCTGATTTGTGATAATGTATACTAATCCTTAATTGACGAGGCTATGTACAGGTATGGAGCTTTGTTACACAACTCCCTGCATTTAACTATCTTAAAGTGTTGTTGGATGTTTATTTGGAAAGTGTCATCCCGCTAGCTCTCCAAGTGCTTCCTTTCTGAGAGCAGCCCCTTCCTTGCATATTCTGGAGCTAAGAGTGAGTATTTCTTTGGTCATATTACAATATTATTACTCGTCGCTTATTCTTTGGGTATTAACGTGCACTGTTATTAGCTCTGCATTAGTACCGGCCAGTACTTCAATAGTATCGTTCACTCTCGGAATACCGTTGTTTCAGCTTACCTTCAAATTTTACAGAGTTCCAGAAAAATGTCTCGGCCTCAGAACCTTAAGGAGGTCAAAGTATTCTTGTGATGTTGAGGTGCCATCGTGTGGGTCACCCTGTAAGAAGAAGTTGGGTTGCAGAAGGCACAGGTGCCCTGACAAAAGCCATTGTAGGTCGAAACTTGTAGAATTGTGATCACAAAACCGTGTCACAAAGTCGATGTTATAGTACTAGCTTGTTGAATTTCTGCCCCTGTTCTGTCTGAATTTTATGATTCTGTTGGTTCCCTGCTTGTGCTGCTGTAGGTGTTGTGAATCTATGCTACATTATCACTGCATGTGAAGTGCTTCTTTGTTGAATAAATAGTGCTTGTGCATCTAAATTTCTGATGTTTGATAGAGGATTAGAGGGTAATCTGATGGATGTGCCAAAAATCAAAGAATCTTTGAAACTGCTATATATATTTCTGTTTTTGCTAAATCTAAAATGGACGAGAATGCACGAGCCTGGTTATGCTTACTTAGCATCTTGCGAATCTGATAGATGGGAGGTAGTAAGTAGGGTATCCATCTAGCTTCTTCTTTTGAGTTGTAGCATCAATTGCAATGTTGCATCCAATGCTAATTCCATGCCCGCTCTCCTATTTACAGCGAACTTTTATAACCCCTCTATCCTGTATGTTATATCAACCTGTGTTTAAGGCAACATTAATGTTTTTGGATTAAATCGGGAATCCTACTGCATTTTTGCAGCACACAAAAGGCACCTAAAATGATATTTTTGTTTTGCCCCTTGCCTGCTAATGGTGACTATTTCATGTGCATATGGTTCGACGCATTTTGAGGTGACAATTGAACCCTGAAACTGCAATGTGTTCAGTTGAGGTTTATGGGAACCCAAGTTATCATCTTCTCGACAATATTTCCATCTTCGTTTACGTTATATTCTTCTTATAGGAGCCCTTTATATCTTTTTTATTATTGTGTTGTCCCCAAAGTATTGACGTGGTTCTGGATATGGATAGAATTCTGCCCTTCCCTTACGGGGCAGTATATTCTGGCTTGACTCAGTTGGCTTGTTCATTAAGAAATGAGTTTACATTAGCATTTAATCATGTTTCCGCAACCCTTCTTTGGTCACTGATGAACGAAAACTTCATTGCTTAGAATTTCCCTTTTGACCTGTTCAATATGCTAAAAGACTCAGAACTTTCAAGGAATTACTTTGTTTGTCTTTATCTACCTTTTCGAGGAATGCTACTCTATTGCATTAAGATAGTGTTTGGAAACAATAATTTAAAAATGTGTAATCATTTCAATTTCATCATTGAGTTCAGATCAGATTAGAATCATTCAGTTCAGATCAGATCAGATGATTGAAATTTGGTTTAGTTTAGTGAAATAAATTGTTTTCAAAATAATATCATATTTATTTTTTATGATTATAGTACAAAATTAAAACTAAACAAGAAAATTTAATTCAAAAAGAATCATTATAAAATACTAGTAAAAAAGTAAACGAATTGAAGTATCTAGTGGATTGCCATAGAGTTAATTATCCCATTACATATCATCCCCATGTTCAATATCGATCTCGATATCATTTAGCTCCACGCCAACTTCTTGTTGAGTTTCATCTTCTTGCTCGACATAACCTGGAATTGATCTCCAAATTCTCCGCGTTATCTCATCTCGTAACCTATCCATTGAGGCTTTTCGTGATGGGTTCAACAAATCATGAAATCTGGGTCATTTTGGGAATCGGGAGTCCAGGCTTGCACATAGGTATATAATTGTGAAGTGTGCAAGTTGCAACAATCACCGACATTTGATACTTATCTTCCATTTGAGGCATCGTATACAATATCTTCCATGTCTATTTCAAGTTACCAAATGTCCTCTCAATTGTTGTCCGTAACGAAGAATGTCGATAATTAAAATGTTCAAACATCCCATTGAGAGTTCGTAACTAGGATTGGTTTTACCATATAGAAATGTGTGGGGGCTCAGATAGTATCTCGTCTTCCCACAAAATTCTTATAAATTGTTATTGATTCTTCGTGATGATATAATAGGATATAATAATAATAATAATAATAATAATAATAATAATAATAATAATAATAATAATAATAATAATAGTAATAATGATAATAATAACAATAATTATTAATGTAAATTATCAATTTAAATTATTAAATTATTATTGATTTTTAGTTGATACTATCAATGTTTACCATGAAATTCATAACACAAAAAAAAATAATAATAATAAAAAATAATAATAATAATAATAATAATAATGGTAATCATAATTATAAAACTATTAAGAATATGTTATATTGATATGTTCAGTTAAATTTTATTCAGTTCAGAAATCACAAATCCCAATCAGATCAGATCAGATTAGAATCATTCAAATCAGATCAGAATTATTCAGATAAGATAAGATCAGATCGGATCAGAATCATTCATCAGATCAGATCAAATCAAATCAATTCAGAAAGATGCAGTCCTATCAAACAGGGTCTTACTCTTCCTTCACATATTTTTTGATGGGATTCTTCCTTCACATTTACCCGAGAGTTTGAGAGAAAGAGTAAGAAACGACCGTAAATTCTCGTTAGTGAAATACTGAAATTACATGTTGTATATTTTCCGGCATATCTAGAGGATTTCGAACGTCTTTGTTCGGTCATTAAATCTTTACCACTTCGTGAAAAAAAAATGAGTGCGGGAAATAAAGACGCTAAATACGAGTGTGTTTAATCACCCCTCCCTAGTATTTTCTTTGACATTCAAAAATCCCCAAAAAGACCTCAAAAATGAACCCGCCTGAACCCCTCTCTTCCGACACCTCCGACTACGACTCCGGCACCACCCCCACCGCAAAAACCACCACCCGCCACCACCACGTGGATCTCTCAAACACAATATTCAAAGCCTACCTTGAGATCAACGGCCACGATTCATCCACTACGTCATCACCCCAAGACCTCACAAAGATCCAATCTTTCCTCAACTCCACCTCAGGCGCGCTCTCATGCCTCATTTGCCTCGAACGGATCAAACCAGTGGACCCCACTTGGTCCTGCATCGGTTCCTGCTTCGC
>JBBYHQ010000023.1:267292-277635 GCA_038382645.1 Spergularia azorica
TTTGAATTCCACATTCTCAAATGATGGAATTGAAATGATTACAAATTTTCAAATCCTTGTTTCCAAACGCTACCTTAGAGTATTCAGTTATCCATGACTAGAGAGAATGTGAGATTATGACAGCCTTCTATTAGCCTAGGTTGCTTAGCTTGTTCTTCTCTTCCAAATGCTTTTTCCAACAACCAAACTACCACTATCACATACATGGAAATAACGAAAAGAGACTTGTACCGCAATGTAAAAGTTAGAGCAATATTGCCAGTCATGGGGCTTTAAAGTAAAGTTTTTTTTTGAATGAAAGAAAGGCTAAGTAAATGCAAAATGTTGAACGCAGGCACATTTTGAAATATAAATACATAAATACCTTTTTATTCAAGCCCACAGCAGATGAGAAATCATAGAATTTGCGCATCAGCATGTCCTCCTCCACCTTGAAAACCAACAAACGAGTCACTATTGTTCGTCCAAAAAACAAATAGCGTTCTTTTTGAGAGGATCAGAAACCTATCATCATGATGTTTTAAATCATGCTTCCAACTTAGATGATACTACCTAATATTTAGAATACTCCTATCATCTGTCCTTGTGTTTTGCTGCGACTATCATTTAGTCAGAAAGAATAGCATATTGTAGATTAAGGTAGGACGAATTAATGATGAAAGCGATCAAATGAAAGTTGTAAAATGGACCTGAAGTCTACGCAATTCGAAAGACATTTTCTTGTGAGCATCCTCAAGCAAGTCATTCTGCTTTTCCAAATGCCTACCATCCATGCACATAGTTAATTCTATTTTATTTTTATTTTTTAAACGGAAAGAATAAATAAAACCAACCAAATGGAAAAAGTTAATCCAAACTTTTACTTGAGCATCTCGGCAGCATTTTTTAGATCCATGGTTCTCTAATCCAAAAGACAGAGAACCAGTGGTTAGCAGATTCAGAGGCGACAAAGAGAAAGGGTCATTTGTCATTTGTACAACATTAAACTAAAAGCAAATAACGCCACACAGGTAGTGAGCCTACATCCATATTGGCAAAACCAGCACTTAATTAGAGCAAATTATCCCATAGTGGCCTTGGATAAAGACCAGCAACAATGTCAACAGCGTTGGAACCTCTGTCATGGGCAGCAGTGACCAGCACTTCACAATAAAGGACTTTAGTACAACAACATCTTTAACCCCAGTGTCTTAAAGGCTCCTGCTCTAAGGAGGGGTAAGGGGGGGTCGGATGCACGCAAGCCTTACCCCTATTGAAACATAGAGAGGCTGCGCACGGATGACCCAAAATGAAAATTGCTTCGAGAATCGCACCGACTGACTACTACTTCACAAAATAAGAAGCATAGTTTTATGAGCCATTTTGCTTTATTCCATTATATCCCAAAAACCAAAGAATAATTAATCTTCGGATCCATTGGAAATGGAAACAAGCCGAAGTACATAATCAAAATCACAAACAGCTCCTATCCAATCACTCATACGGATCTCCAAATTTCAGCACAAGGGCTACATCCTGAATTGTTCAAGATCAAAAAAAAAAAGGTGCACCTCCAAGAAGTTGTAATATATCCTAATTCTATTCCAAAGTTTGGGAAACAATCCAAAGCAGAGATACAGAACCCCTTACATCTAAGATCACGGTACTCCCAACAATCACGGCTTAGGCTCATAACAAAACTTTCAGCATCATACAACATCAACATCATTACCCCAGCGCCGCAAAGGCTGGCGGGGTACATGTACGCAAGCCTTACCCCTATTCAAAGATAGAGAGATTGCGGTCGGATAATAGAGTAAAAAGAAACCGTTATACATAAATCAAAATATTTTGTGTGCAACAACTCTCCAACAACATGTAAAACAAGAAACATGTCACCAAAAGCCTGATATTCATATTCTGCGTAACATATATCGTATCTGGGCTAATTGGCAATGCATTTGGCGTACAAACATCACAACCCTAGAATCTTGATTAACAACATTATAATTACCTGCTATGAGGAGGTTAGCTGGTGAATACTTGCAACATTTTGGGTCAAATTAAAATCGAAAATAGCAAAAATTACTACTTAATAATTCTGGAAATTCAACTGAGTACTAAACATAATGATTTGTAGACTTAATTATACGATAATCATACAGTAAAAGCACGATTTCTAAGAATGATTGACACAAGGTAAGAAATGAAAATGCCATAAATCATGATTATATACAAAGAGTAATTTGCAAGAGGACCAAGAATCTAAAATTGAAATACAAGTTAAGAAAGGGTAAATTACCAACTCAAGTTCGGTTGAAATTGCGGACGTCGGTAGGAGCAGTTGGCCGAGTCGAGTTATTGTGCGTCGGAAGGCAGTAGAGGGACAGTGTGTGTGTTACTTGTGCATTTTCTACTCTTCTTTTCCAGAATTCGGTTTAGTCCAGACTCGAGAGCATTTGCCACGAGGAAGTTACAATCCGAGTTCAGTCGAGAGCATCACAGATGAGAAACATTAGAATTCGAACTCTATAAGCAATTGAAAAATCGTGTGTACTTATTTTTTTTTTATTTTTTTTTTTGGTACAAAAGAGGGGAAGATCCCGAAAACTAAACGCCTAAAAGACTAAGTAACCAAACGGGTTGTCGAAACCCCTAGAATATCCACTCGAAGAAGGAGGCGTAGCTCGGCTGGGAGGATATTGAAGGAGCACAAGCTTCTGAAGCTGATCCGTGCCCCGATTGGCTAACCAGTCTGCTGCGCGGTTGGCTTCACAATAGGTGTGTTCCAGCTGCCCTGATCAATTAAATCCCTGCAAATTTTTACCAAATGCACTGTAGGGGGCCTCAATCGGTTGCCTACTATTTATTAAACTTACACAAGCAAAATTGTCCATATGGATCAATAACCTTTCAAAGCCCAGAATGTTAGCTTCCTGTAAAACCACTTTTGAGGGCGGGCGCGTAGCTCTGCTCTCATGGAGTTACATATGCCGTAACTGGAAAGGTAGGCTTGTATAAAGTCACCTGTGCTGTCCCGGAAGATACTGCCTCCCCTGGATTGCCGCGGCTGGCGCCATCTGTATTTAGAAGAATCCAACCATGGGGTGGCGGCTTCCACCAGACTTGAATCAGTAGAGAGGCTCCTGGGGCAGGGATTAAGAGAGAGAATCGGTCTAGGGCTCTCTTTGTTTCGTCAAAGTTGCGTTTGAGAAACAAATAAGGATCGACGGGAATCTCCGAAGCCCTCCCAAAGATGATGTTCCTCCTTGGGTTTATGATGTGGACTATCTCTCCTTCGTACGGCCATACGGGTATGGCTCACGCTAGATCGTGCCTTAACATCGAACCTACAAGTTCATATGGTTTAACCACCACCATGACCGATATAAAATAAAACCTTTTGTACTCCACCCAACCCTACAGATATAACATCAGTCAACATAGCCTAATCAATAGAAGTAGTTCGGAAAAAGATGGCTCATAAAATACGATTCATCTCTTGCAAGTTGTTACCACATTGGTTTAAATTTTCTTCACATGTTCGAACTATTAAATCGTAATAACCGTAATTCAACAAAACGGAAAATATAATTTCTAGTTCTTGTTAAGAGTTGGCCCCCTCAAGGAAGCTCCAAATGAAAGACGTTGAATATAGTGTCAAATAGTAATGCACTCCAAAGGCCAAAGTTGAAAAGGATTTGAATCATAGTGCGCTCCAACGTTCGAAGTTGAATTACCATCCTCGTGAATTTCCTTTGTCAAACGGTCACAAAAAATGTCCGTAATTCATGTGAACAAAATTAAACACACTGTTTTTCAGCTCAAAAATTGCTTCTTCTGTAGTGTGAGTAACACACTGTTTTTGAGCTCAAAAATTGCAACACCTTTTCAACTCAAATGATGGATTTTTGCTTTCTGCTCTTCCACTTATAAATACCCCGACCATGACTTTTACTAACCATATATCCGCCTCATTTTTCTGATTTTCTATACCAATCTTTTCCCATCATAATACCTTCCTGTCTAAGTGAAGCCTTCCTAATTACTCTATCATTTTCAGTATTTTTAACAGCCCATGCTTCTTCCTTTACAGCCTTTCCCTCTCTTTTTCGTTTCTCTCCTAAATATCGATCTCTTCACTTTTCAAACTTGGCTTCTTCACTTTGAAGCTTCCTAATTTTTAATCTAATCATTTTTTTCGAATTCGGATTCTAGCCCACATTCTAAAATGCGGAACTTGAGGTGGGTTCTACTGCAGCTCCTTGTCATTCTGTCATTCTTCAGTCAGTTGTCAGAATCACAAGGTGACGAGCCGCCGAGCTCAGTCTGCAATGCAGCTGACAGAGCTGCTCTTCTGAGCTTCAAAGCCAAGATAATCAAAGACACAACAGGCGCGCTCGATTCTTGGGTGGGGACTGATTGCTGCTCCGGAGGCTGGGAAGGTGTTGAGTGTAACCCAGCTACTGGTAGGGTCACTGCATTGGAGCTGCAGAAGCCTACTGAAGGTGGCGACAGCGGTGCTGGTGACGACATTTACATGGAGGGCACCCTGTCTCCTGCATTAGGTAATTTGCAATTCCTTGAAGTGCTGGTGATCAGTGGGATGAGGTACATTAGAGGAACTATTCCTGAAACACTCTGTAGTTTAGGACACCTTTCTCAGCTTGTCCTTGAAGATAATTCTCTTGTAGGACCTATCCCTTCAAACATTGGTCGTCTTGCTTCTCTTAAGACCCTCTTAATAGACGGAAATCGCTTGAGGGGTCCTTTGCCCTCTACATTAGGAAACCTCAGGGGCCTAAACCAGCTCAATGTAGCAAATAACTACCTTGTTGGTCCAATCCCACCTACCTTTAAAAATCTTCAGGCCCTCCAGTTTCTTGATCTTAGCCACAACTTATTATCAGGGATTATCCCTGATTTCTTAGGACAGTTTCGCAACCTAACATTTATCGATGTTTCTGATAACAAGCTCACTGGTCCTATACCCCTCTCACTTTGCAGCCTTACTGCACTTTCTGATGTTTCCCTGAGCAACAACCAGCTCACAGGAAGAATCCCTGAGCAAATCAGCAGCCTGAAATCCCTCACCAGCCTTTCACTAAGTAATAATCGCCTCACAGGTCCAATTCCAGAGACTCTTGCTACATTACAGAACTTATGGTACCTCAACTTATCTAGAAATGCTTTTACAAATCCACTGCCAAGTACCTTAGCCAAGGGCTTGCCATCTCTGCTGTCAATCGACCTGTCGTACAATGATCTTAGCTTAGGGACAGTTCCTGATTGGATCAGGAACAGAGCGCTGACTGCTGTCCATTTAGCAGGCTGCAATCTTAGAGGGACACTACCAATCTTTACAAAGCCTGCCTCACTGACCTCCTTAGATTTCTCACATAACCAATTCACAGATGGCCTCGCCAGTTTCTTTACAAGAATGTCAAACCTGCAGTTTCTGAAGCTATCGAACAACCAGTTCAAGTACGACATTTCCAGAATTATTTTGCCAAGAGGCATCTCTTCTGTTGATCTCAGCTCAAACCAGCTCTCGGGACCTCTATCAGCAATCCTCAACACCCACACAAGCAACTTCCTAGAGGTGATAGACATCTCAAGAAACCTAATCTCAGGCATAATCCCGGAATTCAGAGAAGGGCTGAGCCTGAAGGTGCTCAACCTAGGGAACAACAAGATAACAGGCCATATACCAAGCTCAATCTCAAACTTAGTTGAGCTCAAAAGGTTTGACATACGCCGAAACCAAATTTCCGGGACCATTCCCCCTGGGTTAGGCCTCCTCGTGAACTTGCAATGGCTAGACCTGTCGATCAACAGTCTCAGAGGAACAATCCCAAGCAGCTTGCTCAAGATCACAAACCTCAGGCATGCGAGTTTCAGGTCGAACAGATTGTGTGGGGAGATACCACAAGGCAGACCTTACAACATCTTCCCTGCAGCTGCTTACGCCCATAATCAATGCTTGTGTGGCAAACCTCTCACACCTTGTAAGGGAAAGCGACCTCAGATGGGCCAGTAATATGCTGACCTAACAACAAACTCAATTCCACCAACATTCTCTATACCACTGACAATGTGATTATTGTCTTGTGGCAGAAGCAGATAGCTTTCTTCTTTTACACAACTGTACTTCATTCTTTATATGATGATTGCCTTGCAAACATCCTTTACTGTACCACTATCAGTTACTGATAAAAAGTATCTTTACCTGTTTCTCAATTTCAAATTCAAGCTCTCATATAGCACTATAGCAGCTAACAAGTAACAACAAATCTTTGAGATAAAACGCAACAGAAATTGTGCTAAACATGGATATTCCGATTAGAAAGACGATAAAGATTGAACATCATCAGCTATTAAAGCCGTTAATAATAGTACGCATTTCATTATAAAATGCCAGTGTGCATTAACATCCATGCAAGTAACAACATATGCCTTCCAAAGTGCTTCATAAGCTACTAACTAGTACTACTATATCCTGCTACCCAGAGTTAGACCCCAAAATTTACAACTTCTTCATTTTCATCCCCAAAAAAAGAATGCACCACAGCATCATCCAAGTACCCTGTCCAGTTGCTTATGCATCATCATCACACAATTCCTCAGCTTGCAGATCAGCAGCATCCTGAATAACAAATACACATCAAAGTGTTAGAATGAAGACAGTAGATAAACAGCAACGTATTCAATCATAGACGGAAAATCCTGACTGAGAGACTATACCTCTTCTTCTTTCTGAGCATTATACGCCTCCATAGCCTTCTCATACTCAGCTTTCAGCTCTGCAACCCTGTCAGTATAAGGCTTCTTTTCCTGCGTTGCACAAACCGACAAACAAATTCAGCATCACATAAAAATCCTAATTGCACATCACTGCCAAATGTCACTTCACAACAGAGCAAAAGAGACCTCATCAGTCATGGCCTTCCACTTAGCACCAGCTTCCTTTGCAACTTCCTTGACACCCTTAGACTCTGGATGTTCCTCCTTGTATATCTTCCTGAAATCGTCCCTGCATTCACCAAATAAAACTCGACAATCACACATGTACTAAGCATTTACTAAAAGGATGAAGACACTATAATCAACAAGAGAAAAGGGAGTTACATGAAGAGGAAGTAAGCACTGAGAGGGCGCTTTGGCATGTTAGGATCCTTCACTTTGGTCAACTTTCCTCTCTTTGAGGTTGTCCCAGAGCCACTTTCAGATGACGAGGCTGCTGCAGAGGCCGATTTCTTCCTTGGAGCTGCCTTCTTTGGAGCCTCAGCTGGTTTTTCAACTTCAGTTGACACTGCAAACAGCAAGCACCACATGTTAAAATCACGTAATCAGATAACACACATTGAAACATAAGGCTGACATATTACAAGAACATATTGCCCAAAGTACGAAACGCACCCAAGCTCATCTTGATCCTAGCTTCAAGGCTGCAGCTATGCATGTCAATAAGCGCAACTGGAACACTGCTGTTGCACTCATCACTGCCAAGAAAAAATCCAAAGACTTCTTCATTACAACCACATTTACACAAACTGCAGACCATTAACTAATACTCAATGAACAAGAAATCAGAATGCGCACTACATTTTGCTCACACTAGAACCAAAACAATATCACAAGACTGTGAAACAAGTCATAAACAATCTAATTTATGTAGAAATAGGCATAAAATACAAGCAGCTGTCACCAATTTATACACAAGCATATTTGTGTAAATTAGGTTAACAAATTGCAGACAAGCAGCAAAAATTTGTCACTGCCAAAATTACATCATTAATTACACGGAAAATGCTACGTATAGACAAAACAGGCATATGAGTAAAACATTCTCCAGAAATCGTTTTCTGCACAGATTAACCAGCATTATCATCAAACATTTACATATTGTGACAGTATACAAACTCATCAGAAATCACAACGCCTCAACATACAGACGCTATTTAGAGAAACAGTATCAAACAAACAGAAAAGTAAGCCATACGATAACTTAAACAGCAAATTAAGAGAATCTCTGCATAAATTAATCAGAAACAACCATCGAGATATTCAACAACTACGCAAATCAGGCGGATAACAAATTACTCGAGAATATTCATCATGAAACCCTAGAAACACAAATTAACCAAAAATCGAGAAATTAAACCCTCAAAACTAACGAAACTTGCAGCACACTGAACCAAATGCTCCGAAAAAACAATCAACATATGAGATACAGTCCAGATTTCAAGCGAAAAATTAACCTAAAATTGCGAAAATACGAAAAATGAAGAGAATCGCTAAATCAAAAATTAATCAACAACAACACCGAGATCTTCGCCAAATACACAAATCAGACCAGATAACAAATTAATCGAGAAAATCATCATGAAACCCTAAAAAATATAAATCCAGCAAAAACTGAGTAACTTCAACCACAAACTAACTAATATCACAAAATCCAGCACACTGAACCAAATAATCCAGAACAAAATAATCAACAATCCGTAAAATCGAAGCGAAGAAACAACCTAAAATCGCGAAGAAACGTGAGTAATAAGTAAACAGTAAACGAAGAAAGAGGAGAGAGAGAAAGCGAAGTTTATACCAGCGAGCGAAAGCGCTGCCGTCTTTAGCACGCTTCAGAGAAAGAGAAGACGCGGGAGTATCAGCTTCAACTCTCTTCCTGGACTTTGGTGGATTGTTGCTTGTCGTCGCCATTTTTTCTCTTTCTATCTCTTCTTTCTCTCTCTAAAAGTTGAAATTTAGTGGAGATTTTTTGGTGGAAATGGAGTAATGTGAAGCGGTTGAGAGAGGGGATTTGTTAGGGAGTATTTAAATGAGTTGGAGTAATTAGAGTGTGGAGGGAGAAATTGGGAATTGGAAGAGTCTCTCTCGGTTTTTCCCCAAATTTTGAAATTTCAATTGAAAATTGAAAATTTTCAGCTTCAAATTCCCCCGCCTATTTTTTTCATTTTCCGCGGATTGCTCACTTGGCGTCCTTTCCTACCGTTCAGATGTTTTTGTTTTTAAATCAACGGTGTAGAATCGTTTCAGTACCCTGACTACTCACCTCCCGCTGAATACTTTTTCTTTGTGTTTGTTGTTAGAGCAGAAGAATGATGAGCAAGTTACTCGCACAGAATTAGCGGCCCAAAAAGAAAAATTCGGAGTATAGAATTAGCGGCCCAAAATTATTTGGGTTTTGGACTACAGCCTTTGCTCTTTTTTCTTCCTTTTTTGGTTTATTACAAAGACGGAAAAGTCCGATAAAAATTAACTAGCCTAATCAAACGGGGCCAAGCGACCCCAATTGCGTCTTCCCAGATAATGGTACGAAGTTGTGCGAGAGAGTACTAAATATGAGTAACCTCGATTCATTATCTGTGTCTCGGTTTGCAACCCAATGTGCAACTCGATTAACTTCAATCTTCATGGTGTTAAGATATAAAAACCAATTATTAGGCCTCACCATTAGTGTAGACTTTGGTTGAGTTGTCGTGTTAACATATAAAAACCAATTATTATGCCTCAACCATCAGTCTACGCTTTTGGTTGAAATGGTTCTCTAACATGGTATTAGAGTTTGAGTCACGATGTTTGTGCACTTATCATCCACATTTTAAGTGATTTCAATACACATTTCAAGTCCCCATGGCCATTCACGTTGAGGGGAAGGGTTAAGACATAAAAACTATTTATTGGGGCTCAACCATCAATCTACACTTTTGGTTGAGTTGACTCTAACGCATGGTATGCACTCCCTATCCTAACAACACAATCCTCCTTAGTAGTGAGGGAGCGGCGTGTGGAGCTCTTGTTGTTGGTAATTGTTTGGATGAGAGTTCGATATCTACGGCAATTTCTATTTCCTTGGAACTTAATTCTCATGTCAAATTTGAGGGATTTTGACTATAGGCGATTATATGTCATAAAGGAATTCATAATTTCTTCGAGGTGTCGTTTGGATAAACTCGGAAAGTCGGAATTCCCATGAACTTGCAAATCCTAGGAATTAAGAAAGTATGAGAATTGGGAAAATTTGTTTGGATGAACAAGGGAATTCAATTCCATGGGAATTTCTAGTTACCTAGCCCCCCCATGGTAATTAAATTCCTGCACTTTGGAGGAATTGGAAATGCCTAGGAATTTCCAATTTCTACATTTTATGCTAACCAAACAACTAATGATAATACAACTAGTTTTTGGGCCCGTGAAATCACGGGCCTATTATTTCCTATTCTTGTAGCAAACGATTGTAGGCACTATTTGTGATGAGACGGTTTCACCGTAAAATTACCAAAGGTTTCACAAATTCTATCGTGAGACGGTCTCATACGCTGAGATTTCTCACACATTTCAAAAGT